>UZAF01017681.1:0-42974 GCA_900617895.1 Haemonchus placei
CCGAGCGGATTTGTCAGCTTGAGGCGTCTTCCTTTCTATGCTCAAGACAATCAAGAAAACCCAATAAACGCTTGTCTGAGGTGTCCATCCTCATAGTGCATTGAAGCTATATGTATGTAAGAATTCTCTCGTCCTCTGGCACGTGAAATCGATTCCGTAGTGCAAGGCCTTCCGTATTCAAGGCCTCGTGTAGCAACATTCTTCCGCTTGTTTGGCATCGGATAGCTCGAGCTACTTCGTTCTCATGTGGCAACATTTTTGTTGTCCCATTATAATCGTGTTTTACGAGCAAATCCTTCTGCCATTTCGTCTTGTATCCTTTTATTCGTCGCCATTCAAGGCTCCTTCGCCGTCGCTCCTGTTACCAGTTTCCTTCTACTTCCTTCTCTGCTGCTCCTTTTACCAGTTCCACCAGCACTGGAATGTTCTGCAACTCACTTAAATCAAAGGTTGTTTTGGGCTAACTTCTCCTTAGGTTGTTAAATTGTAGTTTAACTAACTTTGAAGCTTGGTATTGTGTCAAAACCTTTTTATAAAGGGCACATTGGTCAATGTTCACGAGTCCTTTGCAATGCGCCATGCACTCAACTTTCACTCACTCGTTGAGACGTTTGAATGTGGCTCCAATATATACTAGGGCAGTTTTTGCGAGTTTTGGGGTATACAGGATTTCCCAGGTCAGTCAGTATCAATAGGACCCAATTTCAAAGACGTAAGATACCCTTCGCCCCGCGTTACTCCTTCCCCAAGTATACCTGGACTCTTGTTTTCGTTCCAACTCTACTAGCTGTTTTTTTATTTGTGAAATACTTAAGCAGTGAGGCGGCTAATTCACCGTACTGCAAGTTGCGCCGTGCATCCTGCATTTGTCTATTGTAATTGATCTAGGCAATCACTTGCAAGAGGGTGCGCATAGATGTAGATCTCCCAGACATAGATCTCCCAGTCGAGTATTGCAACGAGTAACTTAACCCTTCGATTTGTTCCTTTAGTTGAGATTCTATCTGAAAGTTTATTGATTGCTTTTTGAAAGTTTATGGGTCAGAGCATGCTTGAATCCAGGTGTATATCATTACCGTTTGGTTCGGAAGAACAAAACTTTTGTAGTAATTTCTCTGCGAATACTTATCCGAGATGTTTACTGTTTGCTGAACGGACTGCTTGAAGACAAACAACTCGTTACCTATTTGAAAATAATTATCGTTCAGATACCTCCCCCACCACTGGGCATGTTTGTTTTGAGTTATCTAGTCCAAGATATGCATCTTATAGTGGGACTTATTTTGGCGGAAGTAGTGGCAAACCACCAAACAAACCAGTAACTCGTGTCAACATCATCACGTAACTGTTCAAATCATCCCATAGTAGTTTTTCGGCGTCACTTTTCCTCCTCAACGACTTTTTCTGTGGAAATTTTCTTTCAGTCCGGAATAGAAGCTGAATACATGGGTTCTCCCCAGTCATCAACTTAGGTGGCTTGAGTATGAATCCGATAATAACTAATTTTTCTTTGAATTTTTTAACGACAAGATTTATAGGAATGCTTGAGAATTTTGGCGGAACCTCTATATCATGCTCGTGAGAATATGCAGCACTTTCGCATGCCAATCTGTGCTCATCTGAAATTTCTCACGAAAATTTCTCGAAAGTTCTTCGAGCTGCTGAGATAATGGGAATAGTTCTCTAGAATACGATTTTATATGGACTTTATTACTTAGTGCGTGTCCTAGTCGAGTATCCCAGTTATGACATTAAATAGGATTATGGGAATCCTTTAAGTTTTAACTTTTAACGAACGCTTCTGTTTATGTTTGCAATCTTGCTCTGTTTCGATCGTTTTCATTTGTACCGGGGACTTTTTCCTACAAGTAAACCACACCTCTGAGTCTGTGAAATAAATAAATAAATATGGTAGTTGGTGTTGTTGAGGGAATCAGCGTCTTCATAGTAGTTTTTGAATAGTACCTTATGACAACAAAGGGTGGTATGTGACAAGTAGTGACAATGGCTGGAATAATTGAAGTTCTTTAAAATGTAAACTAGAATGAGGACAATACCACGGAGGGAGTCGTCTGGAGCAGTTTCTACAGTACCCTTCATTTTTCGATTTTTCACGGGCCAAAATAATGTCGAAGGGATTGATTGTTATATTTAACCTTCTTTGATACTGGGCATGGATTTGGACGGGTTTGTAATGACTTTTTTAAATATGCAACGAATGGTATTTTTCATTGTAATCTTTGTATCTGATGTATGTTTTCATTATATCTGAGAAAATCTTTGTTACACAAACTTCCCAGGATCGTTACGAAGCTTTCACGATGATAATTCGACTCGGACAAAAAAGGATATATGGGGCAGAGGCAAAAGATGGCGCTATCGCCAAAATGTGGCTTATGGATGGAGTACAGCCAGATGAAGCAAGTTTTCTATTTTCATGGGAACTGCTAATCAACCCAAAGTTCTGTTTTCTTGAATGGGCTGCCCAAGCAGCTCAGTGGAAAAACTCCGGCGTTAACCAAATCGCCTTCAGACGCGCCATGGATTCAATTAAATTCACATATTGCCGTCTTTATTTGATGTATTGACTTGCTATGCCTACTTTATGCGGTTTGGCTCGATTTCGAGTCGTTTTTTTCTGGACAGACCTGGCTAAAATCAAATTATCCTAGAAGGACGGAACGCCTGCTAAGCCTAGATGTCTGATTTTTTGGGATTAGGGATTCGATTTTCAGAACACTTGCCTGATGGTGGCGTCTTTTGACTCAATCTTATCTTCTCTAAACGATAGACGATACAAATGTCTCCGAGATTTTTCATGAATGTCGTGTGCACGGCGCATTCCTGAAAAACATCAGCTGTGATCATTGAATTTGTCCTTCTTTGATCATTATTTTCATATAGACCTTTTCTAGTCCGTCCTTGATCGTTCCTCTCACAACAACCCAACTACGAACGACGTACGATGACTTTTTCGTCTCCAAGGCTGACTCATCTGTCTTGTTCGTTGGGAATTGTATCGAATCGTACAATTTCACGACGGCCATCAATCTTACGTCTCTACTCGGCCAGTAATTGTTTTCTTCCCCTCATCATCAGCTTTGCTACTTCTACGGCTGCTGCTGATGCTGCTGCCGCTTCTCTAGGTGTCAATAGAGAGGCTCAGCAAGTGGCTCTCATCAATTCTCTATCTTCCCAGTGCCCGTGCTTGTCCATTCGTCGTCTCACGTCATTCTCTGGCCATTCCCAGTATGCCCTCATGCACATACACCGCCTATTAATGAGACTTTTACTTACATTCGACAAGCTATTAGAGAACATTTACCAGTCAGCAGTTCTTTCCTCGTCCTCCTTTTATGCTCAGCTGATTCCTTATTGAATGAATGATAGAAGTTTTTGCGAGAAAACTCGTCCAACTATAGGTATTTCTGGATCTCCTAGTACGAATGTCTTTACTTGTTGGAGCAGAAAACAGCTGATTCACTCCCTCTCCGTCGTTTCCTTCTAATTTCCTCTATTTAGTCCTATCTGGGTGGCGTTCTCCCTCGTTAGTGCTCCATTCAACTCATTTTTCTGTGGTCAATGATTCTTAGGAATGAGTGGGGAAGGAGAAAGTAATATGAGATTTCATTGGATTTATCAGCCTGGAATAAGAAATTTTCTGGAAAGCTTAGTGACGTTAGTAAAAGTAGATTGATAATACGGAAAACAGTAATAGGATAGTTGTTCGATACTAACTACCTTTCCCAGTAGTGGAATTCAACGGACCAAGATATAAGTAAGCATGTGGGCAACAATTTGTGGAAAACAAATAAAAAATGCTAAATTGAAATGCTTCAGTCCGGATAAAAAATATTTGAATGGTTTGTTTGTTTACATTAAACATAATTGAGTTTTATGTGGAATATTACATCCATCGTGTTTGCGAAGACAAATGATTTATAGTGTGACTTGTGAACATTGGAATTTGTATAGAAGTACATTTTTAATTTGTTGCTATTTGTTTACATATTTACGTTTTAAACAATATCTCAGAAATGTCTGAAAACGTCATCTAGGATGGGTCCTTTGGCTTGAACCACTTTGGCGCCCCAGGGCTTCTCTTACTCCTACTCTGTATGGTGCCCTTTCTTTTTCTTGACAAATAAGTGAGCTCAATTTAGTCTTCGAGTCGAGTACAATTTAAGCAAAGAACAGAGCAGTACGGGGGCAGCTGAATGTATACGGTAAGGGTAAGGTAGGGTATGTAGGGGGTGGGTACGTGACAGCTCAGACACCGTTTCTCTGAAAAATCTAGTATTGTCATTCGTTCCAACGTTTAATCGGAAAAAGATGGCTGAAATTTCTGTGCACAGTAAGGAATCCTTCAAAGATTTGACGACATGGGCTCAAATCTGTTTTACTGTCCGATCCTTCCTACCGATGGGCCAATGCTGACGACGTGTAAAGTCTTTCAATCATTTCAGATGGTTGAGCAGCAGCCATCATTGCATGCATTGTCCGTTGATCGAATTCCTTTCCGGCTGGCCAAATCCTTCATCAACCAGATCTCAGCTATAGAAATTGTGCCTTCGTCATATCTATGGTACTTGCTACTTGGTTGTCTTCCCTTTGAGCTGTACAATTTACTGGCTCCTTAATGGAGAGCATCGCTGTTGCTATCGGCCATAAATGGCCTAAGTAACATCTACTAGTGAGATGATTTGGTCGTCCCAGAAAACCACTCAAAAATAGTAGAGATTTCTATTAATTCATTCCTTTTTATCTACTCGCTTTTACGGTTTTTTTTAAATTTCAGTCCAACTGTACATCTTGACTCTTTCCCTCTCTTTCTCATAATTTTTTTTCAATTTTTCCCTTTATCTTTTTCCCTCTGGCTTCACCCTCTTAAGATTGTGACTCAGTTGTTCGGTCCCAATCCTAATGATTCTGGCTCCTATCATTAAAGCCTATTCTTCTCCAAACCAAAACTTCTCGATATTTCTGCCATTATCGTATATTTTGACAAACTTCTTTGTTTACTGCGTAGATATGTTCGGAGCCTCAAATACGCATACCCTGTGGGAATGTCGTGGTTTTCACATTTCTGAAAAGCGACTTCTGAATGCGAATGTGACATAGCGGGTGTTCACCATCAGTATTCCAAACACATTCGTGTAAACAACTAGATCTTTCTTATGCTCTATATTCAAGTTATCCACTCGCTACTGCCTCTCATTAATCTTCCTCCTTCTCTTCCACTTACACCATTCTCTGAAAAATGCCGTGCTCCACAAACTCTCCTATTTCCCACCATCACTCTTATGGAACATGTTCGAGACCGGATTGTTAACCACTTTGACTTTTGTCTTTTTTACAGTTGGGAGATCTGTGTTTGGTTTCAGTACCTTTCACCCGTGCCTTTTTATTCTCAAAGTTGACATGACCACTCCAACTGGATGTTCCGGTTCCGGCTGTTTTTTCTTCAACATCTCGAATATCTGATTATAAATAGAAAAGGTATATGCTGTCTCATTGGGGTGGGGGGAGAGGGGACCAGGAGGGACGATTTCCAGTGGCCTATAAAACGACAGAACAAGCTGTCTTATTGTAAGCACTCACTGGAGCTCTGGGAATCGTGTAGTGGCAAAATCCGATTTTAAGCATGGTTTACAGCTCGAATCTCGTTCTGACCAATCAAACCTCCGTGGCTTCACTATATTGGTTGGAGCGAATTTTTCTCAGGGACATACAAGGGATAAACTTCGCCTGGCGCACTTTGCTAAAGTGGAATTTTGAAGAAAGTCATGAGATTCCACGATTTCAAGAAAGCCGAGTGTGTGGCGTATTCTTTAGCAATAGCTCAATGTTGATTGCCTTATAATGTTGATCTTGTTACGATAGTTGACGGGATGAGTAAACGGCTCCGCAGAATAGCTTGGAATTCCCCCAAATGCTTTCGCGATTTGGACTTGGAGTTCGGTGCATGGTGCATCCCTCTGAGGTTTGACCAAACAACAACATCAAAAACACTTCATTCTGAGGAATTCTCAAGAACTTTTTTTCGAGGGTTCTCTTTCCAATTCGATCATAACACTTGAGTTATTGTGGAAATGGCATTGCTTACTGCTTCCAGCCAGCATTCCATTCTTTATGATAGCGCATTTTGGCCTTTGTTTGGAATGCGAAAGCTCTTCCGCTGCCATTCTCGTGCGGTTTCTTTGAAGCAGTTAATTTTATGTAAACGATCACGACGATAAGTGCACTCAACAGTGTTTTACCCTAAGTGGAAGCCAAATGGACTGGAACCGTTTAGTAGTCAGAAACGAATTGCTTTTACTGCTCCGAAAAAGATCGTGAAATGGCGAATTGCAGGAATGCCATAATTTATGTCTTTTTTGCACGAGTTTTCCTATTTTAGCGGAGAAATAGTTACCGTAACCTTATAAACGTCTTGTGAGTTTACAACTAATAACAACGGGCCTTAAAATGGCTCGAACACTTCGTTGAACGAAGTTCTGAGAGCATGCATTCTCGCAAGCGCTTCTCTTACCTACTTTGCATACTGTTTTGCATATCCGTTATGTAAATAACTGAGTAAATAATCCAATAAACTTCATATAATACATGTAATAACCTTGTTTTAGCGCAGAACCGCAGTCCTATGAAGGTATGTGATGCATGGCGCACTCCGAGCTAGAATTGGTCGAGACGAAAGTCACATTCTTCCAAGACTTCCTTTCCATAGCTATAACCCATTAGCGAGCGCTCTGCTCGATCCTGGACCTAATTGCTATTTCGACTCAGCGACAGATGCATGGCGCACCCCTGGGGATTTCATCAAAGTCGACCAGAATTCTTTTTGGGATTTGTTGTAAGAACCTGATGTCTACCATTTTTGGGGTTATGCCATGCCATCGGACTTCATTCAAAATGGTTGGGTAATTTTAAAGGGCTTCTAAGCTCCATGAAGGATTTGCGGTCTATTCACGAGCAAAACTTTATTTCAACTTCTTCTGGAAACATTTGCTGACTGACGACTCATTCAAGGAGCAGTAGAGGCCGCTGGGTTTATTGTTAGATTCCATCTTAGAAGCACCAGAAGAAGTTTATGGTCTCTGTTGCCGCTCAAATTCCATTTTTATCGAAAAACTCGAGTTATTGGGCGATATCCTCTTTTGAGGATGAGGCCGTTGCAATTGCCCGTTCCAATAATTTCTGGCCTGAAACCTGCACCCCATCCGTTCCCTGCTCCCAGTCGCAATTCAATATTTGGTTTCCTGATTTTTTCTTCTTATTCGTTCTCGCTTCGCTGACTGACTGACGCATTCTATGTTTGATCAGGCGGCAGACAAACATGTCGACTGCTGAACCGCACCTTTAGCCCCTATATCGTGCACAATGCATCCTTTGTGTATTGCCGAGTTCAGAGGGCAGTTCAAAGAGATCGTCGGCATCAATCCTTCGTTCCAAGCATGTCACTAACGGCATGCTTGCTTTTCAAATGCAAGAGCTATCTAGGCAACCCATAGGTGTGATTTGTGAGCCTAAACCCACCAGAATATTTCAAGAATTTTCCAAAGTCAATTGATAAATTTAGCTTTATGGTCATCAACAATTGTTTGTGCGGTTTAAATGAACAAATTATGACTTTTTATAGAGCAACATAGTGACTTTCGAGGATTGACAAGCCCATTTAAATAATAATAATACTAAAACTTGATAGACGATAAAACTGTTTGGCTCCTAAGGCATCATTCAGAATTCCCCAGTTCGATTTTCAGCCATAGTTGGGTGCCGAGTGACTGTAGTACGAGTTCCCATATCCAATATGTTTACCCAGCTGATTTCCAGTTTTTGATGTCAACAGCTTCTCTATTACGAGGATTAACGGAACGACTATGTAGTTACTTGTCGTACCAGCTGTTGTCGGACCCGTTAAAAAATAAAAGTGGGGTTAGGGGATCCTAGAATAACATTTCAACCAAATCGCCTCTATTTATTTAACAAATTATCTGGTATAAATTCACATAGTTTATTTTCTTGCTTTTTGGTTTACTTTTGAGCCCTTTCTTATTTATTTATATACTTATTTACTTATTTATTCATTTATTCCTGTCGTTAAATAATGCACTCGACAGAAAAGATCTGAAAGGCGGCAGTTTTGAAACAGTTCTGGATTGTGTTGGCGCACCATTAGTGTACTTTAAATAAATAAATAAATAGATAAATGAAAAGTAACTTGTTTTTCACACAGATTGATATTTATTTATCCAATTATTTATTTATTATTTTATTTATTTTTCAATTTTTGGATATTTTCTGCCGTTCTTTTGCGGATCCTAACGAAAATCATCATACCCTTATCTATTTTCCCTTACCTGAAGTTTATTTTTGTCATTTGTCAGGAGCTCCTACTCTGGCTACCTTTGCGATTACATGCGATTCGCGGTAACCAGTTATGATGATGTCATATGTCATCGAACAGTTCGGCATGGAAAACGCCTGTCGTTCTCTGGCCTCATGACGATTCCCCTTCTTTGGCATCTAGTCTCAAATTCCAATTAAAAACTCCATAGAATCTGCCAAATGTCAATTTGTAGCTGTAGAGGTTATGGGGAAAGGAGGTGGGAAAAGTCGCGTAGGGGAGGGGCTTTTAGATCGGGCTATGCTCCAGCCATTTATGAAAATGCTTCATGTGCATCATAATATAACATAAGCCAACCCCTGTTTTACTTATCACCCAAACGGGTGCTTTGCCGGGATGGTCTTCCCATATCAGTGAATTTTGCTGACGATAATCAGGCCATTTCAAATTGTTGACTTGATTTATAACTTCTATCGTCGATATTTCAAGGGGAACTGCCTTATTCCTTCCCATCTGCTATTTCTAGGTATTGCCTCTCAAAAACTGGCTGTAGGTATCTGCACGGCTTATTCTTTCTCGCTTCTTTATTGAAATTACTTTCGATTACCTTTTTGTTGGCACGTAGGAGAGCCTAGGAATAAACAAATCGTAGGAATAAGCAAATCGGTGAATAAGTAAACAGTCTAATCGATATTTATTCTTTCCCGATTAAGTTAGTCCGAGTATCAAACTATTTTCGGATTCTAACTCTTAAAATAAGAGCCGCTTGTTTAAAAAACGGAAGCAGACCTTCAGTCGTTGATTGACCTATTTGGAATGAGCCATGTATCCGAAGTCCGACCAGAACGGTCGTGCCAGTTGCTTGGCTATGCTGTGAAAAATATGCTCAAGTAAATTACCTATTCACTATGAAGGAGTCTAGCATTATAACCTTGAACAATTAGAATTTAATATTACCTCATGATCTCGTACCTATCAGTTATTAGCTTCCAAAGGGTGGATCTAGACCTTTTGAAGCTAATAACTGATAAGTATGAGATCATGAGGTAATATGACTTCGGATGACTGGGTTTACTCACCACACCCAGAGTACTTCTGCTCGGCCTGCTGACTCAGTAAAAATTGTGATCTGACTGTCGATTTTCCTCTCAAGTTTCCCATTCCAAAGATTGCTCGAGGCTTCCTCATTCCCGATCAATCTGGTCAGATAAATATTCTCTGTGGATAATCTTCCCAGAGTTTCATCGGGCTCATTAATAAATCATACGTTCCACTACATTCCTTCACTTTCCGCTCTTTTATGGACGCGCATCTTCCGGAACCACTCCCAATCATGATTCGTCCAGCGAATCTCAGAGCGTTTCCTGTTATATTCCGATTGGGAGTGGGGATGATGATTCAAATAAGTCGCCAAGTAATCAAATCCCATTGGGAATGACGTACATGCGCAGCAATTTTACGTATGGCTCGATAAGCCTATATAGTTGTATATAATTTTGATTATACCATATCTAGCTTTGTAAGTCTAATACTTGAGTTGCTTGTACACTTCAGAAGTTTCTTAAACCTATCTTGTACACCTCTACTTGGTAATAAAGCAAGTTCCGAAAAACCCTCAAATTTATCTGGTCATATCAGTAACTAATATCGGAGCCATCACTATTCCATGAGAGTTTTGTATCGTTTATGCGATCCTGGAAGCAGTTGTCTCTACAATTTTAGGTAGTGTCTAGAGGCATGGCGCATCCCAAAGGTTTAGTCATAGCTCTTGACTCTAAATATCAACTTTTTATATACAAGGTCTGCCAACAACATATGTAACTGGGGTAAAGGTATACAAGTAAATCGAGCATAAAACAAAAAAAAATCAGTATAGATCAAGAAGATAAAATTCTAAAAATTGTTCACAGATAAATTTATTGTTTACGGATTAATTCACTTTTATTGCAAAAGAAGGAGTTAAAACAGAATAATCGCGATATAAATAAATAAATATATATGAAATATAAATACGAATATAAAAATAAATATATTTGTATAAAATTCACTATGAATAAAAATAAATAAATAAATAAACCTAAATATTAATGCGAGAAAATTTATTAAATATGAAGTAAAGATAAGGGTGTGAACATAGAAGTTATTCTATTTGTTATTTGTTATTTTACTTTTTATTATTTATGTGAGCTCAATGAATGTCTGTTGGGAGTTTTCTAGAAGTTTCGCCCTCCGACTTCCCAGTAGCAGCTGCAAGTTCCTAGCAAATGCAAGTCAACAGACCAAGGCTATGACCTTCTCATTTACTCATACCAACAAGTTACATTCCTCAACTGCCATCGAATCCTCCTCATTACTTTGTAATAGGACCTTTTGACCCGTTCAAAGGAAAAAAAAGAAAAGTGTGTTATCATGGATTCAGCAGAAATGCCGTAACATCGGAAAAGTCACGCTTCAATGAGTTGTTTTTGGGGGGCTGTCGCTCTCCCTCCCTCTTTACTGAATCAGTTCCACTTCCCCCCAGTCTCCCATACGGCTTCGAGGGATATCGACTTTTTCTTATATCGCGGAAACTTTGTGAGACTCTTCGAGGAACTCTCCAGGAATTTGTTGGAGGACTCTTTGGAGGAAGTTAGACGTTTTTTGGTTTGAATTCGATTTTCGCTGGTAATCTATGTATGACGCACTTAACAGCTAGCTACATAACGACGAATTCAACGGAAAAGTTTATTTCGCTGCCGTCCATTTTCCTTCTTCTTCTTTTTCTCTCTATTTTCTTTTTCGTCTTTTCTTCCTGTTGAAAGAGTCACCTCTAAATATAACATCTGAGATCGCCGTTCTATTTTCACTGCGAAAAAGTTGTTTTCGAAACGGCTTTTTGCTGTTCCTCCTTCTGGTCCAGTCTCAATAGCAGCTCTCCATTGTTCCCTACAGGATGTGGGTAGTAATTATGGGTTGATTTTAGGCGTTTCTGGAGGTGTCAGTACACCCATACACCCATTATTAATTCCTCCAACTTCGATACGTGCTAGATTACTTGCCATGTTACTTTTACTTACTGTTAGGGTTACTGTTAGGTATAGACAGGGGTAACTGTAGGATGGACTACCTGCTAGCGACACCGCAGCACACATACATCCACGATTCTTGAGACCGAGCCGGCTAACTAGGTCTTCATTTTTTAGGGTTAATGATGAACCTGTCCAAGGAAATTAGCGGGGAAATCTGAATCTGATAGTAATCGTTGTAAGACTACCATATCGATTGATGGCTCATACTCACATAACACCAAATTCATTTAGCTAGGCTAGGATGAAAGGCTCCTGGGATTTTTCGTAAGACTAAAAGTCAAAGTGATCTCAAAGCTATTGCTCAGTATGAAGCTCTTTTTAGTTCTTAAATTGTGTGTTTTTTTTATTTCCATGCATTCAAACCGGGACATTAATTTTGAATGGAAGTCGGGTGTGTGGCGCATCCTAGAGGCGGGACTGGTCAACGCTTAAGGCTTTATTCTCTATTGTAGGAACTATTTTTTAAGGCTTGATCC
Source organism: Haemonchus placei (assembly GCA_900617895.1). Lineage (NCBI taxonomy): Eukaryota > Metazoa > Nematoda > Chromadorea > Rhabditida > Trichostrongylidae > Haemonchus > Haemonchus placei. Next base: position 11,892 of record UZAF01017681.1, read on the forward strand.
GTTCCCAAAAAATAGCGTCTTCGACCTATATCAACATTTGAGATAGCCTAAGTTAAGGAAGTAATTGCGAGTTTGAGGTGAATGAGCCATCTGAATAACCAAATGAATCCCGTAAGAGTCATTCTGTGGAAGACCAACCTCATTGCAGCTCAGGATTTCTCTGTATAGTATAAATGAGTAAAGTAAATTGGATCAAGCAATCCAAAATTGAGAATCGGTGAGAAAAACAAGCTGGCATCATGGTTTTTGCAGACAAAACTAAATTTGGCTGCTTGGACATCTCCTCCCCTCCCATTGACAAACACTTCAACAATTCCGAGCGCTACCTTTCACTCCGAAAACCAGTCCTCTCGGTGGTTCCGTCAGATGTATAGCCGAGCAGAGCGGATCGTTTTCATAGAACAGAACCACCAAGTAAACCATCTGGCCGCACTTGACAAATGTCAGCTGACTGCCGCTGTCAGGGCGATTTGCAGCTGTTCCTACGTAACCCTCATGTCATCGGGTTACCTTCAAGTTGTAACACAAAATTTATCTACCCGTTCTTTTTTTTCAAGCAGCATTCTCGCTTTTGTCCAGGGATTTCTCAGGGAATGAGGAATGTTTTTGAAACTGCCGATTCGTGTTGTTCACCAAAAACTTCTGCCTTTCCTCCAATAGGGAGTAGCTTTGAATTTTGTTGCTGTTTGTTGCTTGTTGCCCTTAGAATTCGTCAAAACTTTGATCAATGGCCCCAAACACGTTCATTTGGAGGTGGGATTAGGAATTTCTTATACATTCTGTGTCACGTACATGGCTCACTCTCCACATCTCTATATGTGCATGCAAATTTGACTGTCGTTGCCTCCACTTTTCCGGCCGCAGAAAACTCCATATTTTACGATCTCCATCGTAGGATTCATTTCTTTTTTTTTCCGCGAAGTTGCTGACCATTCGCGAGGGCTGGGCAGTAGTAATTGAGGGACAGGAGTTTTCACTCATCTTCTCCATAGGTAAGGGTTCACTGCTCTTTAAGAAGGGCTGTGTCTATAAATGGAAATCGAAAGCATGGCATATTCCAAAGAGACCCATCAAAGATGTACGGTTTGACGTTAACCGTCAAGGAAGCACTACTAGTTGCTATGTCAGGTTTCTTTCTTGCTGTACATTTTTTAGTTCAGGGTCATAGCCTACATTTACAAGAGCTAAACCCTAGTATCTGTGATCGAGGAGCTCGTTTTCCCCGTATGCCCATAAATAAGCCCTGAACGCCCTTTCAAAGAAAGTCTCTGAGTTTCCATTCGTTATTTTCTAGCGACTCACCAAATCCCACCATTCAGAAGCTGAAAGACCTGTAGTGGAACTTGAGCTGACTTCTGATTTCTGGAAAGTGAGGGTGGAAGCATGGCTTGAGAAGCATCTGTCATGCATTTCGTGTAGTGTTTCGTTCAATGGGTGAAGCCGATGTGTGATTTATTAGCTGACCGTCATCTATAGAATGGGAATCCCCTTGAGAGATAGTGCTTCGAAAGACAAGTAGGCAGTCCGAATGATGCCTTGCTGGGTTGTCAGTCGAGGCCGGCTCAATACGTTTTCTTAAGTTAACTCATCGCATTGAAGCCAATCATCGGATACCAGGTCCCTCTGATGATCTATGGGTTCAATCTGTTCTTGAATCATCACTTATAACTCTCATTCCTTTTTCTTTCCTTTCTTCCTGAAGAATTATACTGGAGTAGGATTATTTTATATTTTTCTATTGTTGTGTTCGGAGTGAACCAAATTCAGAAATTTCCAAATAAAACTCCAACAGTTTGGTCCATTACAGTCCATTAGCAAATCTTACTGTCTTCGTACTGCTTGGGGATGGGAACGCAGAGATGTTCGAGTTATAGGATCCGTAGGGGAATGTTCTTGGTCCTTACAGTTTGCCTTATGTTAGACTTAAGTACTAGTACTCAATGATACTTATTTTCTGGTATACTGATTCGCTACTGTTCGTTCAAGTAAGTGTGAGATGTTCCTTGAGCAGAGATGAAAAGGATGGACTGGAAAGGGGCGGTGACAAATGGCAGACCATCATTTGCCCATGCTTGGTATCGAGATCAAATCCCGGATGGGGTACCGCTTCATTAATCAAATCTTCCTCCCTCCCTAGGATAGGCAGTTTGGAACCTAATTTGTCGGAAATACCAATGACTTCAACTGGTGTATCGACTGGCCCACACAAGTCGTTTTATTCCAGAATTGGTCCCGATGGAACTCAAATTTTGCCCCTCTTGAAGAAAAGGATAGATTGCAGGTGAAAATGTAGTTGGGGGTGCCAGGCACTCTTGTGCTCTGCGTCTCTTCATTTTTTACCTCATCTAATCATCTCACCCATCCCGGAGCTCCTCCCCTTCTAAAAGTTAGGGAAGGAGCTNTGTCAGGGACGCAGAGCACAAGAGTGCCTGGCACCCCCCAACTACATTTTCACCTAGATTGCACGCTTTGTGCGGTAATCGACTTCTTTTTGGATTGAGCCATGCTTTCGACTCAAGGTCTTCCCGCTCTTATCACCCTCTTGGGTTTCGGGTGCTCATAATGGTCCCTGTTTGCTCTTTCAGTACCGAACGCTTCATAACTTTATTAAAAAAGTAAGTTAGGGTGTCTAAAGATCATTTTTTGGGCGGACTTTCGGACTATCGAAGTTTGAGATCATTCTGTTGGTCGATAGAGATGGGGTTGACACGGAAGAAGCCCTAAGGGCTGCGCGATCTCCCACCGCCACGAAGGATACTTCAGCTTGACAAGTCTCCCTAGTTTTTTTTCAGACGATATACTTCTCCTTAGACTAGTAATTTCTAGGTCATGAACAGTTTCTTTTTCGAAATCGATTCGTTCTCCAGTATGTCTGCTGTTGTTGCGGTCGTCGTCGGTTTTGTTCCTCCTCCATTCGATCCTGTTCACTTGATGTTTTTGCTTTTTGGGAGCAATCAATCGATCATCCCCTTTCGTTTCTTTCGCTAACTCCGTTTCGCCATCAAGACGATACTTTGGAGACTTTCATCCGTTACAAGTTAGCCGGTCAATGAAGTTACTCAACTATGTTTTTCTCATGTTTTCCGGTCTTTCAAATATGCAGCACGCAGTCAACAACAGATAAGAATTTCATCCGGATTATATCGAGTCAGTGGATCGATATCCATCAAATGAACTAGTATCCGTGCTCGTTCTAATGCTAATCCGATCCGACGCCACTACTACCTCCGTCTGTCGTCGGCCGTTCATCATCAATTCACTTCCCGAATCGGCTGTGATCTCCATCGTCTTCCCGTACGAACACCATGGCGATATGTCATTGCCCTTTAATCATCATTTGGGAACAGTCGCAGTTACTAGTCAATTCCCCATCAGGAACTGGTTATCGTTCCACTTCTTCCCGAATCCAACAAACTGCTCAAATAATTCGCCTCCATCGATTCTCTTCAATAAATTTCTCTGGACCTCAAAAAGCCTCCCTGTTGCTGTTTTTATTAATTGGAATCGTCTGAGAATCTCTAGAATGTTTTGTTTATAAACAGTGATGTTTATGTTTGTTGTTTATTGAATGATGCTCTAGCAATGTGGTGAGTAGGTATATGATGGAAACGCTTAGCCGAGCTAGGGCTTGGTTAGATCATACGACGTTGGGTAATTTCGTTTTCTTCTAGAGTTTACCAAGAAGTCCCTTCCATTTTCTCCTTTTTCCAGCCAAATTCCTTGATTTTTGGGGGTTGATCAGTTTTTTTTTTCAATATTGAAACCCTCAAACCTTCTTTCCTTTCTAATTTCCTCATTCTCTACGGTCAGACAGTTGGTTCATGCCTGTTTACCTGTCCTACCTGGAATTTTTTTCCCGATTTTTTTTCGGTCACGTTTTTTCTTTAAAAAAAACTTCAAAGCTAGGATAGTTCCAGTAGCCATACACTCACGTATTGTCGAGGTGTCGAAGACCGGATTAATACCCCGCAGATAAGCCACGTCCACTTCTGCCTGCGAACGTTACGGTCCCGATTGGAAGGACATATTCACAGCCATATATGTCTGCTGGCTCCCAAAATCCTGGCTTAGACCGAATATGTATTCAGATGCTTCTACGGTTCTGAATGGGCGGTGGGCGAATATCGGACGCACCCAAAAATGGGATTAACCAGCGCTAAAAACATTGTACTTGGTCGGATAATGCTTTTAGTTTCCCTTACTTGTCGCCCTTTTACTCTGCTATGGAATAGAGCTGCTCTTCATTCATTGTTCGGTAGTCGAGCCCTGTTTTGAACATCACCAGGGCTTTCTTGCACTGCATGTAGGTATTTCAGTCACTCACAAGGAGCCTATTTATGGGTTACTAAGTGTTTTTTGGTTATCTCATGTCCAATTTCATTATACTCCTGAAACATTCCCTGTTTTTGCATGGGCGGCTATGATGGATGTCCGGACGCTCACCAGACGTCTGTGAATACGGAATGAAGTATTTCGTTCGTGAGTAAGTGGATTTAGTACAAATCGAAAAAAAAACTTTTTTCTCGTATTCACCGTGCCATTTTCAATTGAATTCTCGAGCGGCATGGAGTATTCTTCACCCTCCTGCGAAGCCAGACTTCAGGTTGCACCTCCATTTTGTCCAGTTTTTTTTTTTCAGCTGAGTGAAGGAGGCCTTAGTGGTCGCAGTACTTTGGAAATGAAAACTTCTATGCTTGTTTGTTCTCTTATTCGTAGTTTATTTAGGGCTTAGGTAAGAAAGCAATTGTCAAAAGCAAGAGGTAGAATACTGGCAAGTGGCGCACTATCACACACGAATGCTCACCGGTTTGAACCCTGGATCGATATCCGCTCAAGCTGACGAAGCCTTCCATCCCTCCGGAGTCGGTTAATTGGTACCAGGCTCGTCTGGGAGGATAAAAACAGTGACTTGTATATCAGCCGGCCACTGCAAGCCGTTGTATGGGCAACATACTCATCCAGTGGGCCACTACGATCCTGAATGGAGGTCCAATGCGGGGCGTAGCTCAAAGATGAGATTGACCAGGGCCAAGGGCTTTATCTTTTGCCCTTTGGTGCATGATAGCTTTATGAGTTGCAATTTGCTACCCTTTCTCTTCTCATTACTTCTCCTGAACACTTCGAGCAGAGCTTTTTACAGTAGAGACATGACGCTAGGGTCAGAATCTCCCTATTCGGGCATTTTGAAAGGAATGAAGAGAAATTGATTCAGAGGGTATGAGTCGATTTATGACATGGAACGTTCTTGAAAACCAAACGGCTTGACGCCTTTTTTGCTTCCTTTTTGTTCTTGGGACTTTTTTGCAATTTAGTGTAAAGGGAGCAGAGTTTGGGATCGTTTTAAAGCGAGAGCTATGTGGCGGTTGCATTTCATTGTGTGGATTCCCGTTTCTACACTCGATTTGACCACTGCTGCTTGCTTGGATTTTTCTACAATTATTGTTGTTTTTTTTATCTGTTTTCTGGAAAAAAATTCACGATCAGATCTTTTTCCATGAATCTGTTACAATTACTGTAATCTTCGATGTTTCTAGAACTATCCAGATAGATGGAAAAATCTGGGCAAGGGTTCCAGCAAATGTGGTCGGTTTTTGAGTTTTTCAAGAAATTTTTGTGTTGGAAGAACACCTGAGCTTTCCAACGAAGGACTTCTGCACATTCTGGCAACATTCTTCGGATGGTGCGCGAACTCGCGGTTGTGTTCCCCGAGTAACGGGCTCCTCACCCTTTACACTACCTAGATCCCGCTCGCTTACTATAATTTTTTGAACAAACAACAACAACAACAAATCAAAACATAAAAACTTTTCTAACTTTCTAACAAGGTTGGCGAGCGTCGGACGGGACTTGTACTCGTACTATGTTTCCGGAAAGCACAAACACAGGTTCGAGTCCCATCGGAGGCCGAAGTTTCGCTCACAAATCGCCAATCTTGCAGGAAAATCGTTTAGTTTTATATCAGTCTTTTTTAGGGCGACGTAAGATCCTGAGATACTTCTGATAGAGATGATCCGAAAACTTCATCGTGCCATCTCGATTTTTATTCATATGCTATCGTTTTCGACTCCTATTTTTTGTCGATTTTTAATCTTTGCGCTCTGTATCCCTACACCTAATGACTTCTTGGTTAGATTTGCTTATTGTTTTCCTATTGTGTCATAGAATACGAGCCCTTACCAATTTTCCCTTCGATGTATGATTCCTAGCTCTCCTCTCGACTCCAAATACTCATAGTTCCGATTACTCTGTTTGTCACCTGTGCTTTTCTTCTCAATTCTCACCAACTATTGATGGCGTATTTGTCATTCCGTTGAAGTAATTTTATTGTCATTTTAAGCTTTTGACTGGCAGTCAATGGATTGGTTACGTGGACGAATGTTTTTTGGAGGAAGTTCCTCTAATGGATCAGCTGAGGATGATGAACGTCGACTTGTCGAGCAACCGTCAACATCTGCAGCAAGGGTACGCCGCACATTTCAAACTATACTACTACTACTACATACCTACTTCGTTTTTATATTTTATGGTAATCGTAAGAGTTATCATTCGCTTCGAATGGACGGCTGCTTTGAACAGGCAATCTGAGCCGACGGTCCGCTCCTGGATAGCGATTTACTGGCGTTTCTGGATACTCTGTCTTGAAACCACTTCAGTACTCCTTTTTGGCCTTTTCGACCTTAATTTTTGCTATTTTTGGGCCAGAGGCTTTGACTTCCCATAGAGAGTCCGAGCGTTTCGATTTGAGGCGACTAGTATGACTACCTTTCTGTAGACAGCCACAAAGTTATCAGGACTTGGTTCCAGTTTCGCCCTCTGAGACGGCTTGGGACCCTCTAGGCCTCCTGAGAATCTGCTATGATTGTGCCCAAGTGTAGCCCAGAAAAATTCGATTTTCCGACTCCTATCGAATTCCTTTTCTCTTCATTACTCACAAACTGACTGTGTAGTAAGAACCGCATCCAACTACTTACGTGTCCTACACAAAGTCAAATGCGTGTGGGAAGTCCCCTCAATGGAAGGCCTAAATGGGACGTTTGGGTTAGGTTCCGTAGGCGACATTAAGGCGACAAATGTTGTGTGGCGCCTCGGAAATCACCAGTGGTGCTTTTTTCTGGGCCGTTCGTTCCATCGCTGAAGTGACAATTGGAATTTGTCGCGTTGGCAGCACATCACCCAGTTTTTGACAGGAGCAGAGTAGACATCGCTGGTCGCTAAGCTTCTCCATTCTACTCCATAGGACTCAGTGTCCGTAGATGATTTGCTATACAAATCTGTTGTCAGATACTTGTCATTACCACAATTCTTGAATGAAGTGTAGTTGGAAATGGATCGAATCACCCTTCACCTTTCCTCTCGAATTCGTTGCGATTTTTCAACTTTCTCTGACCGATGACAAGTTTTTGGGGACTTTTGAGGTTTTTTTTTGATTTTTTTCACAAAAAAAGGATGGAGTAGGGCTACTGGGAGGGCTATCCCCCATTTACACTACTTGTACCGAGCTTATCAATGTCGAAAGTACTAGGAATCGCTCGTACACCCTCATGGACGTCATCTAAAAGGCACTTGAAACGGGAATTTTCAGAATTTGTTGGGTCACCATGAGATGTATTTTGCCCATTTTTTTTTCGAAAAGCGACTTTTTCATCGGATTCAAATTCTAGCACTCAGCTGGGTGACTTCCTTCCTTTATTTCCTTTGGAAGGAAAGCTGCAACAGTGCAAATCTTGAAGGGTAGCAGGCTAATATCAGATTGCTTGTTAGTGAAGAGGCTTCAGAGGCGATACTTCTCTTATACTTGGAAAATTACCCTTACTATATCCGAATTAGCTTAATATGACATTTGTGGGAGCAATACTGGCATGCTATCTGTCCAACTACTCAGAAAACTCATTTGTCTTCGTCTGGATTGAGACTCGATTTTACTTAAGTAAGTTTGAAGTAGAAGGTGAGTAGGGCATAACATTTGCTATGCCGAAAATCCGATGAAGATCAGGACATCTCTCCCATACAATTACCAGGATTAGATCAGAAGTTCGGCCTCCTCAATATTATAATCTAAGCGGATCATTTGTTTCAATAAATTTAATGATTATTCTACCAGAAATAAGTAAGTATGAGGCTGGAATTGAATCTTGCCTGAGCCAACCACTGTTATGAGCTGGTATGAATTTCGTATGGGCGATCATTGCTAGCAGATTCGAGGTCCCCTTGGTAAACTTCATAAGCCAAATTTATATAATAGAGCGTAATTTTGCTTCGAAGTTGGATACGTGGCGTATCCTAGATAAGAGTCCATGATTCTCTTGTTTTACTTGCAAGTAGTTATATAATAATGGAACTCATTCGAAAAAGACCCATTTTGTTACGAGTCATTTCTGAATTGGGGGTAGCTGGTGAAGTGGCAAGTGGCGCTGTATCACACGCACGGTCAGGGGTTCGAATCCCGGATCGATATCCGCTCAGACCAATCAAGCCTTCCATCCATCCGGGGTCGGCTATTCGGTACCATACTCATTTAGGAGGATAGAATCACTGACTTGTACATCGGCTGGCCACCGTAAAACGTTGTATGAGCCACATACGCACTCATTACGCTACTACGATTTTGAATGGAAGTCGAATGCGGGGCGCATCCATGAGTGGTAGTGGATAAACGTTCGAAGATTTTATCCTTTACCTTTTGTCTACACAATCTGACTTAGATATTGATTGTAACCCTTAATACCGAGCCCTTCCTTAGCTCAGGTTACCACACTCTTTATCGATTCTCATGTCACTTACTTGGTATCTACCAGTAATGATAAATTATGAACGTAATATAACGAATGATAAACAGTGATAATGAATTATAGCGATTGTTAACAATGTTATGAGTAGAACTTTGCAAGATTTATGGGTTATTTTAAGTAGTTTTTTTTTCACAAATTATCTCTCACGGACTAATACGCTGTCCCATGCAAATCCATTTTCTAATTAGCAGTTTCCTACTGAAGAGATATACTTTCCAGTTGACTGAACTTGCCTCTGATAAATTCTATTTTAGCTCCCACACTGATGAGTTTCCTTTTTTCTTCTCGTCCAATACGAATCCTTAATTAAACTGCCTCAGACCTCCTCCCTTTCTTCAAATCCCCCGGTTCCACAACAACAACAACGTCGGCATTTGTTTTGCTTGTCGTTTTTGCATTCGAGTAGCGGCTCTACTGAGCTCTGAAGCAGTTGCTCAGCCCCGAGGGCGTAGGGGCAACTGATCCCCATCCTACATGTAATTTCTGATTACTGTGAGGACTAATATCCAACTGTTTATTTGTTTTTGTGAATTGCCATTTATTTATTTACTGATTTACTTATTTACTTGTTTATTCTTTTTATTGTTCAGCATATGTCTGATGAGACCAAATAAGTTCGAAGTTTGATAGGTGGTCGAGATGGTAAATCAGAGGAACTAAGGATAGGAGGAGCACAAACCTCAAGACGTACTTTACAACTGGGGATTAAGTGGTTCACTTATTTACTGTTATTTACCTATCTATTTGTTCACTTCACGTGCCTGCTTATTTATTTATTTGATTATTTTTCCATAGGCATCCCAAACAAACAGTCACCCAGCAAATCCATTATGATAAAATACACCAGCTGCTCAGAGGGTATGAAGTACGGTCCCAATTGAGAGGAGAAAATGACGGGTTATCGTTAAGGATAAGTCAGTCCCTCCACCCTGCGAGCATTGATCTTACCACTATCATGCCATGGGGGTTCCATGGACATATGGAATTGTACTACTTATTACTAGGCTAGTTGAAAATATGGTAGTTATTTCAGAAAAAAGCGAAATTCCGGCTTCCTTTGTCTGTTTCCCTGCCCTTTCCCCCTTACTTTATTGATGAGCCCTTTTGTCGAACATTTGATGTTCAGGTTATACTTTGCCACCTCGATTCCCCACTTCTGATTACTCCTAATTGTCAAACGCCTAACTGGTTCGTGGGTTGGACACGTATAGGATGTGACAGTTGGGAGATGTACTTTTCCAACAATCCCTAATGCTGGCTATGTCACTGCCACTCACTTTTTCACATTCGACCCTCAACCTTCCCCCACATGGACAGCAGCCTAGATCCTATATGTTTTTTTTTAGATTTTGGAAAATTCCCACAAACAGGGGATCTTCTATACTCTGTTTCTTAAAAACCTTAGGGAAGCCAGTCTGCGACCAACTAGTGCTCCCAGGCGAAGGTCTATCGAATGATACGAATTTATAAAAGTTGAGTTCACTTTATTATGGGGTATTTGTTTGTTTATTTAATCACTTCACTGCTTTATTTTTGTCAACAAGTTTGAAGCAAAAGCGGAGTTGGCTTCATAGGGTAAAAGCAGGGTGTGCGTGAAGAGAAAAGTCTTCCTACTGTTGGATCCTTTCGATTTGGTTGACAATCACCTCAATTTGGTATGATCCCCACTAAAAGGGCTCCCATAAGAAGAGTTCCACCAAAAGGGGAACATTTATTNCCCCCCCTCCACACCCCCAGTCACCCATCGCCTGATAAGCCTATGGGACGAACTCCGATTTTACAGAGGTTGTTGCCGATGGTGAAGTAATTAAACCAATAAATAAACAAATAGGTAAACAAAACTCGAAAATTTCTGGTCTATATTGACAGATGTCATAGATTTTTCTTCTTGGAGGGCTAGAAAATTCGTTCATTAATTCTCAAACATTGCTTATCTCTTTTTGGGGCTGCTTCCATCGCCTTATCTTCTTCCTGTACTTTCGTCAGTGGCGTCTTCTAAATTGCCCACAATATCGTGTCCCGAACGTTCTCGTAATCACATAAGCGGATGTTGATAACCACATAAGCCGATGGAACGAAGCAGAAACGAATCGCTTCGCAGACTGCCTTTACTGATTGTTTGCACTATCAGTTTGTTTGAGCTCTTTCTGCTTTCTGTAACCTTTTCTGCTTGGAAATCGCTTTTTCGAGATTTCAGGGCGATTTTTCCCCTAATATTCCCTCGAAATTGGAATAGTGTTGAAGTAAGTTGAACTAGTTGCCAAAAACACGGTAGCCGACTTCGCGATATGACTCAAGCTGTCCGAACTTGGTTCATTACTCTTTCGATGACCGTTTGGCTACTCTTTCATTAATACTGAGAGAAGTCTTCCATATTCTATCCAGTGTGTCTCCAACTCGTAATTGGCTATTAGGGAAGGCCCAGTGTTTCGAAAAACCTCTTTCTGAATGTGAATTTTCGATCACTAATATATCGATTCTCCTTAAGATTCCCCAAGCTTATGAGCGAAAAAGTTTCATTTTGGTATGTACTCTTGAAAAAAGTACCCTCAGTGGAGAAAAAAATATTTCGTTGCTTCACCAGCGAGCCCTATAATGAAGGTGTTCCATAAATCCCTTCATACATTCCATTAGCTACCTTTTTGATTTAACCAATAATAGAAATGCGAATAACGCCAATGACAGTGAGTCGGTGCTTGTAGGTTATGAAGCACACCCTGGTGTGTATTTGGATAAATAAATAAAAACCTATATACAAGTTTCTGCTATCAGCAGATCTCCCACGGACAGTCAGAGTAATAAATCTTTGGCGTTAATCAATCCCATCTGAGAGATGCGCCCACGCATTCTATCTACATTCAGAATCGTAGTGGCGCTTTGAATGCTTAGGGGGCCTATACAATGACTTGCGGTGGCCAGCCGATGTACAAGTCAGTGCTTTTATCCTCCCAGACGAGTCTGATATCAATTAATCGATCCGGAGGGATGGAGAGCTTGTTTAGCCTCCAGAAATCGCCCCGCGATTCGAACCCGTGGCCATTCGTGTGAGGTTGGCTACTTGCCACTACACCTCCGAACCAACCACAGTCACAGGTTTGACAATAGGTTCGTTGCACAATACTTCTCCTTCTCCAGCTTTTGAATATTGAGTTGTATCGGAAAAGCCATGAAATATACCTTCTACCATTTGCTCAAAAACACTCCAAGTTCTCTACCATATGTTGCAGTCGGATCTCATAGGAGTAGACTGATGTGTTCCCAAATATGCCCACTGAGATCCCATAAACGAGGACTTCAATAAAATTTTAATTTCAATTTCTATTGTGTTTGATCCTAATTTTAGATTTATTAAAATTTGAAGTTTATTAAATTGAAAGTTATTAAATTTCATAATTTTTTAGTTTTGTGGCCTAAGTAATTTTGAAGTATAGTTTTACGCAAAATATGTACATCCATACCCTGAGGGTAGTCGAGTGCACGGCTGAATCCTACTGTATTGAACTGTGAAGTCCTTCAACCTTTACTAATTGCCTCGGTGCTGAGTACTTTTCGCGAACGTTGAACTCTGTTCGCTGGATAGCCTTTCACTTGCCTTTTTTTCCAGGAATTATTACCCAATTACGACCTCAAAGTACAGTATGACAACCAGTTTCTGGCTCACACTGGTTTCTTAATGGCTGACAGTCACCGATCTAGGAATGACTATCTATTAATCATTCCCAGTAGCTACTGTACAATTATTTGCCATGGTTTTTGATATTTGGGGACGATTATGCGTCCCACTGCCGGTCCAGAGTGCTCGTCACATGGTGAAGGGGTTTCAGAGCTGCTTAGCAGGCCTGCATCTATCCATCTACCATATTACCCTTCAACTTCAAAAAATACAAGTTATATCTCTTTGATTAATGTTGGACTAGCTCCTTGTATCCCTTTGATTTGCCCCTTGTGCCTTAATTAGTCCTGCACCATAGCAAAATATGGAAAAGAAGGGGGAACAGGAAAAGGATGGAAGATGCCCGTAGCAACTGTTACGGGTCGGACCCGTTCACTAGGGGAGGAGCGCGATTTTCTGGGACATAACTGTGTTCTCTGTGTTTATACTGAGAGCAGCGTCGCTACGCTGTTCGCCAAATCGTTTCCGCATCTTCCATGTGTTACTGTATAGCATGGTTAGCTAATTACAACGTGGAGAAGATGAAGAGGATCTGACTCTGATCAGTTGATCGTCAAGGAGGTGAGTTGAGCCATGTTGAGCTTGCGATGGCGCGCGCTTATATTCGCTTAGTATGTACTCGATATGACTCGCCGTTTTAAGTATGAACAACTCTTCATTGAAGGTTTTTAGAACTCCACTTTTTACTGTACTAATATAGCTAACGTTAATCGTTTCTTGAAATGAACGGAGCTGGTCATCGCTATCAGTACTGATAAGTCTTTACAGTCGAACAGCTGTCAAATAGACTTCTTCTTGGCGATTTTCGGTGTGACCGACCAGATTTCAAACTAGTTTCTACTAAAATCGTTTATTTCTCTGCCCTTCTTGAAAATGTTCTTGCCGCTCGTCGGATCGCTTACCTACCCACTTCTAATTTCAACTGAAATTACCGGCATCTAGAAAATCTGTCAATCTTGGATACTTGAGGGCTCACCACTGGTAAATTCCCCCGTAGGTTGTTCTTTACCTTTTTATGTGGAGGGCAGTAAAAGCAGGAAAACCTATCAATGGGCCCAGTCTCTTGGCCCTATTGATAGTTTGACTCCCCATAAACCAGAACATCGGGCAATTGAAAGGCCATAACAGCAATCAGCTCAGCAGAATACTGTATTAGTGCTATACTTGGAGGATCATGTTTCTGGGTGTACCCCGAATGTTTCTGGGTCCGGGGAACCGGTCCCATTAGGGGGGGTCTGCATTTCAGGAAAAACAGACATATTTTCTTCGACGTATTCATTCTTTCTAGTCACCTCCATTTCCTTGAGCGCCAATGTTTTCTCCATGAACCGCCTACCTATCATCCCCCAGTTCTTTCCATCTAGATTCATACATTCGTCTTCGGCAATTTTCCTTTTTCAACTATTCATACCAGCCTTCCTCACGATGACTCGCTCTTTCTCCTGGGAGTTTTTATTAGTTTTACAAAATGAATAATCAAACATCGATTGAAAATGAGAAGAATAATCCAGCAAGTCCGAACCCAAGAGATTCTCATGACCACCTACAGCAGGCCGACCTATACCGGAATAGTATAGGTACTTGGATACTGTAATTAAGAATTATGCCTTTTTCCCACAAATTCCAGTTGAAATTCAAAGGAGAACGAAATCGTGGTACAAGAACTATTAGGGATGATATAATCGGGCCGTTATTCTATGGCTGTGAATTCATTCATGGCTTATCCAATTCTACGGGATATCTACGGGTTGGTTGATCTATCTATAGTTACCAGATTACTTAGAGGAAGTAAAAACTCTAACGTGATTACCACCAGTGTTTCGAAACTTAGAAAAGAGTAGTCCTTCGCACCCTCGCAAACATGCCTGTGAATATCCGTCGAGTTCGAATTCATGGCGCGATCTCAATCTGAGCCAACCTCAGCCATGCTTTTTCCTCTGTTACAAATTTTTATTCTAGCGCCTCTAGTGCACGAATGAACGCAGTAAGGCAGATAACTGTTAATCGATGGATTTTTTCTTTCAGTCGATTGAATTTTTGGTTTTTTTAAACCTGATTTGTGATATGACTACTGTGATTATCAGTTATTGGGCAAAAGTAGGTACGTGACAAAAGGGCGGATAACCTTCAATCGGCTGCACTGTAAATTTCTTTAGCCAATTCAGCGATCACGTCCGCAATTGCCTAGAAAACCATGAAAAACTGAATCAATCGTTGCTATTGCTTCAATACATTTCAGTAGTCTGTAAGATGACAAGTGACAAATGATACGCCCTTTCGTTCAACCATTTGATACTTTCATCGTCATCAAAGTTAACCTGTTCCAATGCCATCCAACTCTACCACCACGTTTCTTTGTTTACCGTTTCGGGTAAGTAAACATGCATTTTTACTATTCAAAATTCCCCAAAAGTGGGGTTGGTGTAATGACAAGTGGCGCACTGCTACATCTACATGGTCCACGTATCGGATCCCGGGCCGATATCCGCCTAGGCCAGGCAGGCCTACCATCCCTCGATATCAGACCTTCCATAACTGGTATCAGATTCGTCCAAGAAGATAGAAGCACTGATTTATACATCAATCAAAGCCACCGCAACTCGCTGTATAGCCCACATACGCATTTAATAGGTCACTAAGATTCTGAAAGGAGCTCCAATACCAGGCGCATCCCAGAAGCTGGATAAATTAGCGCCGAAAGACATCAACCTT
This sequence comes from Haemonchus placei, assembly GCA_900617895.1. Classification (NCBI taxonomy): domain Eukaryota; kingdom Metazoa; phylum Nematoda; class Chromadorea; order Rhabditida; family Trichostrongylidae; genus Haemonchus; species Haemonchus placei. The sequence goes on from UZAF01017681.1 coordinate 27,066, forward strand.
CGATATGAGCACGAGCTGACGTACCCTCGGCTTTTTGGCCCCAAAACAGCATAGCACTGAGGTGGTGCAGCAGAACGTAGTGCCATTCCCGTGCATCTGTCAAATTTCGTTCAGGACTCTGCCCAGGCCATCTAAGCGATTTTTTTCTCCTTTGAGGTAACTATTTGGCTCTAGACTTGTCTGGAAAGTAAAAGGTTTAGTAGAAGATGATTTACATGAGTGATTTTCAATGTAAAACCTAAACAACGGGCAGGACCCATACTCGTTGTACATCCGTGCGCCATGCACTTTATGCACTATGCAACTCGTTACCATCACCTTTGGCATGGCATTTCAGCCATGGCATTGAGTGGGCAGCGGTAAGCGTCTTATCATCGTGGAGCCAACAATCCTCTTACAGAAAGGATAAGTACAATGACTGTTTTAGGGGTTACTGCACAGTTTTGTATGAATTTTGATTCGAATCATAGCTAAAATTGGTTTGTATTTACTACAAAGGAAGCTGTTCTGAAAGGGACATATAGGGACTGGGATCCGATCAAGAGACGGTGAGTGGGATTTCAGCAGCACCACGTGCCACTACTCCATCTCTCCCCAGTGATCCCACAGTTGTAGTGAATGCAAATAATTATACTATTCTAGGAAAGAATCAACAGCCCCTGGAAAGGAAGATTTAGCCTTCGCTGCAATTACTTTTTTTCGGTTGACTTCTTCTTTTCATTTCCTTCCAAGCATGATTGCGATCGCACTAATTAGGGGCGCTACTGTAGCATTGCATCCCCGTACGGCAACTTCTTAGTGGAAGTATTTCCTTTTCTTTGTTTGCTGTCGTTCATTGTAACACTGAAATTGTTACAAATCAAGCAAATTGCACAAAAGATGACCTTTGGCTTCCATCACTTTCTTTTCCGCCCCGCACAGCATCCTGCGCAAATCGACTTTACAAATATCTTGGTAAGATAATTTTCACGCTTAAAATAAGAAAAGCTCCTTTATCACCTCAGGGTCTTATTGATCTTCTTGTTTACTTGTTTACCTCTTTATTCGTTTGCCTCTTCGTTTATTTAGTCTGCACTAGGAGTGCGCCATCACCAGCTCAACAATTTATTGAGAAATTCTAACAAACCTCCCAGAAAACACCAAAATCAGAATGATACTATCCCTGTACAGATTGTAGTATAAATACATCAAAAAATAAACAAAAACAATTAGGGTAATTATGCGAAGGTGCACGATGATTAACTGCATTCATTTATTTACTTGGTTGTTTATTTATTTATTTACATATCTGGGTGTTTATGATGAACCCGCGCTTGTGATGATCCTCCGACCCTCGATGGAAAGCCATCGATCACCTACCTTTTTGCGGTATCAGTTCTTGAAAGCACAACAGGTACCTAGGCGTGTAGGATGTCCTTCTACTTATCGATTGGTCCCATTTGGTCACAAAAAGGGGTTTACAATATATCGGGGTTCGAGACAGTTGTCAAATAATATTTTATTTCTTTTTTTAGCCGTTAACTCCTACAATTATCGGTACAACAGTACGATTATCTCTGCTGATTCGTTCAATTCTCTCTTATCAGCATCTCAGGATTGAACAAATTTAAAAAGTACTTTCGGCTAATGCCAGCCAGCTGTCATGGATTGTTCATTGGTCCTCGTCCGCAGTCAGCCGGCCGGTGTTTGCTCTAGATAAGAACCCAGTAACTGACTGAACAGATGGCATCTTTCGTTGATTTCGCGTTCGTTCCATTTTCGGCCATTCGCTACTGCTGCTTTGCTTTCTGTCTGTCTCCCAGACTGAACGAGATTCTCCCGTGGATCACGTATGCAGCTGCTGCCTGTTTCAGTTGACAATTAAAGTTGGTAATCGCTTTCGCCCAGACAATCTCCTCAGCAGACCGCTTTAGGCTCTCGCTACGGATTTACTATGTAGTACTAAACTAAACTACTGCAATGCTAAATTACTGCAATACTAAAATACTAATTTAATTATGCCAGCTCACCGTCTATGGAATGAATAAATACAAGCTTCTCTACATTATTCCTAAGGCGAGAGCTTTGAAGAAATGAACAAGCTCGATTGCAGTGCTCCAACGTGTCGGGTTGCGACACGCGCTTAACATCGTCGCTGATTCGCCATGTTGTTCGATGCGAAATTTTGTCCAAACAATGACTGGCATAATTTCAGTCAGAAGGCTTTCTTGCCGCGTAACTGAGTTGTTAGGTGGCCTGAGAGAATTAGGAAACTAAACTCCTTTTATTTGTGACCGTATGGTGGACCGGATGCGGCAGACGGTAAGATTTCTTCCGCGGACCATATGTACCACTTGCTGCCTATGCTCTACCTTCTCCTTTCAATCGTTTTAAGGAAATAAGAAGATNCCCCCCCCCCATTTCGGACCTTATGACCTTGCTCTCCTGGCTCTGTAACGATTCCTCTTGTATAGCTCTGAATAAGGATAGCGATGTAGAAGTTGAGAATAAAGCCGATGTTGTCTATGAGATTTCAGGTTGTTAAATTTGTGAATCGCGGCCGAGAATTTATGGTCTTTTTCTCTGGCATCACGTAATTTCTCTTTGTTCCCGGATTGAATCAGGGCTTCTTTGATATCTTGTGACTGCAACATCCGAAATCGCCACGAACCAATTTCGAACGTTTTTCAATAACCCTTATTGAAACGGTTGTCAAGCGCTATTGCTATGATGGGCCACGTGCTTGTTCGCCGTCATCACTGAGTCACCTTCCACCGGTTTTTTAGAGTGTTTATATGTTATCAGAACGAATATATACACTCATACATATGAAATAGCCAAAAATTCCCAAGTTAAGCCAGATTTTTCGGTTGCCATGTTTTCTACTAACCAGTCGAGCCAATAAGTGAATTACCCTCTTGCTTTGGTCTCTTGAAGCTTCTTCTGACAGCTGATTGAAAAGCTCGAGAGGTTTTCAGTTTGGATACGGCCCTCAGCTGCCCAGCCTTCCAACTCCAATGCTTCTCTGGTGGTGCCAGACTCGTTCGGATGGATAAAAACTTTGTTTACTACCGTATGATCTCTGAATCTTTTAGAAACTTGACAGATGTAGAACTTGGCAGATGTAGTGTGTACCCTTTCAATCGACTGTGTTGTCCAACTTGACAGATGTAGTGTGTACCCTTTCAATCGACTGTGTTGTCCTGAATGGAAGTCGAGTATGTGGCGCAACTCGGATGTGTTGCTTGGTGCTAAACATCATGCCCTTCCAGTATAGCTATGAGTCATAAGTTTACCCATCCCCCACATGAGTTCATTCCCAACTGGCACTTGAATAAACTTGAACTTGAGTAACGTGCTCCCGTCACACTTCACTCACACGTATTACCAATGACTAACTCAGTGGTTGTCGACACTCTCCGACCGATCTTATCGATTGATTTATTGGTTTACGAGATGCCGACTGGTAAACAACAATCTGTGAGGCGTCTCAATGTTTGCTTGTTGCTCGTTTGCTCGTACCACCGTCAAAGAATTCAACCCTCAACTCGTTACCAGCCAGTTCAGTTACGGATGGTCTTGTTTTGCTGTCTTGCCTTCCCCCCCCCCATCCATTGCCCGTAATCAGATTTTGTCTCAGTTACATGACTGACTGTTGTTCCATCAGCTGGAGCTATTTCTAGTTGGCCCCCTATTGATTACCCTCTTTGAGTCAACAGGGTCGAATCCCAGGCACGACGGAAATGGAAACCACATCACAGCCACATCGATAGTAAATATTGCCAGAAAAAAAACTAGTGTAGTTTTCCAAATACAAAAGTGAATTCTTCCCAAATCTCCCATGCAGACTCCTTCGATCTTCTAACATTCCCCACTTTTTCCAAACTTCCCGTGTCTTCCCGATTAATCTTTTATGACTTGATATCTTTTTATGAACAGTTACTCTGATCCGTTCCTTGTTTTTTCTATGGACGACATGCCTTTTACGACGTAGTAAATAACAAACAGTAAATAACAGATAGGGTTATTTAAACAGTATTGTGTCGTACAGATCACGGTATGATACGATATTCAGAGAAAGACTCTGGAAAATGTTGCTGCTTTGATCTTTTTGCACAGGGATTTAACTCAACAACACCGTCAGAGACTTACCCGTCGTCAGCGAGGTTTTTTTTAGAAAAATTTCTATTTTGGATTCGTTTCAGTTTTTTCAAACTTCATCTGCACATTTCATCTGCTTTATGCCATCATTTTCTCTCTGAAAATCCTATAAAGCTTCGATCTTCCAGTCTGAGGATTTACCTGGACGGTATTTCAGTTTGTAGGTACATATTGGTTGGGAAGAAGCAAGAACTGGGGATAGTACACATAGCCAATTACCCATCCCTAACCTATATATATGTATGTATTAGGGTATTTGGAAAGTAATGGGTAGTGGCATACACTTCCCGAACCTAATGACCTAATGAAAATATTATTTTTCCTGTGGTGTCTGTTGGCTACTGAATTTTTTGTCAACTGAATTGTTTTATAAGAGCTTCTCTAAAATAGTAGGTACGAGGTATAGTACGCGAAGCGATGACCGCATTTTACCGGTTCGCTAATTCTCCGATTCGCTCATTCGCTTGCCCGAGTTTCGCCTTAACTATGAACGCGTAAATCTCCAGAACATTTCGTGTATTGCCTAATTAGTTATCCTTTTAATGTAAACAGCAAGTACACGTATTATCTAAAGGATTAATCATGCATAGCCCACAGTACCCCTCATTTCTTGCCAATTAGTTTTGCTAATTGAAAAACTGAAGGAAACGGCAAGGAAATGAGAGCTCAGTCAGGGAAATGTTGCCCAGGTATTTGCGATTATCATGATAATGACTAATAATAATATTTATGGATTATGAAGTACAGTGGTTTGATGCGAAATTACTTCCCAAGTGGGGACTGTAAAATCTCTTTCACACCCAGTCGTCCAATCAAACCCTCCTTTCCCACTCACTGTTCAGTGACTTTCTGAGACATTACTGACTAATTGTTCTCTCACGTTCATCATCCCAACACTATTTCACTACCACCTCCTTATCGACTGTTTATTTACTTATTTATTTATCCGTGTGCTCATTTATTTGTTTGCTTATTAGCTGACTTATTGGTTTATTGTAACCGCTCATACATTTAATTGGTTATTTCTAGCTTATTTATTTACTTTTTTTCTGCTACACTGTAAGATGCGCCATGTCATAAAAAACAGGTCGAAAGGGCAACCTCAGTCACTTTATAGGAATGAACAAGAGTAAATCCTTCTTCGTTAATGAATCCCGTCTTTGGGATGCGCCTCGCATTCGACTTCCATTCAGAATCGTAGCGGTGTTTGAATGCGTATGTGGCCTATACAATGACTTCCGGTGACCAACCGATATACAAATCAGTGCTTCTATCGTCTCGAACGAGGGTGGTACAATTTGACCGACTCTAGGGGGATGGAATTCCTGGTTACTCTGTGCAGTTATCGATGGGGATTCGATCACGGGGCCATGAGTGTGTGGTAGTGCGCCACTTGGCAGTAAACCATTTGCCACTTTATTAACTTTCATCAAGGTAAGCGTTGTTTCGTTACTCTCTGAGACGGGTCGCTATTATTTCCCCTACATATGCCTCTTTTTGAGCCAGTTACTATGTAGGGCTTCTGAAAAGAAACGAAGTAATTTCTTCCGGAAGTCCTGGCTGTTTTCTATGTATGTATTGTATGGGTGCGTATATGGAAAGTGCATGCGCCCCCCTGAAAAAAGTAAAATCCGTGGCCCGACGATATGAACAAACATACAGCCAATTCTGGCCGCCATAGTATATGGCAGGTTTTCAAAAAAAAGCTATTCAAAAAAGGTTCCTATTTGATTTGTGCCAATTCCGTATTGCGGTCATGAGACCAGCTTTTTCATCCGAATTCCACAAATTCTCAGTTGATTAGTGAAGTTAGTCACTAAGGCCACTTTAGTACTTGTATACCCGTCTACTCGAAGCTTTCAGTTTCCTCCTCGTTTTACTTGAACGCTTTCCCCAGGGCGAATCGAATTTTTTGACAATTTAAAATTTTTAAAAAAAATTATGCTCTAAAATATTTCGTAAATATTATTTTCAAAATTAGGGGGAGCTGGGCGCTGAACGTAGCTATCATTTTCTTTGCATTTTTTTCACGATTTCTTCTTTTAAATCCTAGACCATGGCGGTACCACCGAACTGACCATCCAGCGCCTGGCACTTTAATGATCAATTTGGCAAACCGAGAAGCAATTGGGATTTTTCTACACCCAGGTTATGTTCAAAAACGAATTTTGCCCAAAAAATCTTTTTGATAAAATCCGAAAGCTGAAGTGGGTCTTTGTACACCAGGATGAAGCTTTTTGGTGACAAAATTCTAAAAAAAATCTTTTCCCAAACGTTAGTGAAACCAGTTCGATCAAAAATGAACCGAAGGTCATCAGGAGATACCCGTTGCCCTTCAGGAGTCCGGTTCGAGAATTCAGAACCAGTTTTCGTGTTTTAAAACTTCACACGCTAGGGGAATGTCAGCGAGTTTTAACAACAAGCAATCCCGCTCTGGGATGGAGCCATGCATCCGATGTCTACGTAGAATCGTGGAAATGTTTGGATGCGTATCTGACCTTCACAATGTATTTTGAAACAAATTGATGAACAATTCACGTCTTCTAATTCCCAAAAAGTCTGATATCGGCCAATTGGCCCTGCACAACGTTTAGGGCATGATTTCCCTCGGTGAATATAGATAACGGATTTGATCCCCGGACAGTGCATGCAATAACGGCGCCCCTTGACACCACATTATCTCCACCCAACAGAAACTTCAACTCATTGTAATGAAAATACGTAAATAAGATGAAAATTTCGGAGTAGACGTCTGTTTCTGGATTTTGCATAAAGGGTGGGCCTAAGGCATGATCGAAGGCTCTTGACTTCTTTCTGGGATCGATTTTTTTNNATAGATTCAGCTGTCCTCCCATCAGCAGCAAAAACTAGTCGGTCGGTTTTTTTTGCTGTCAGGCCGGAGGCTGCCCAAAATTAGTTTCATTCGTCCCATTCTACATGTGGGTGTTCGTTGAGGCATGTGCTCTGTGGTTCTGGCGATGATCTATCGACTCGGGATCGAAGTCACCCATGGGCTCAGTTCCGTTTGCCTACGTTCATGCAACCTACCCATACCTTTCATGTTTTCCAATCAGTTCTCGCCCTTTTTTTCTTTTTTTCCGAATCTTCCTGAATATTCTCTTGGTTGGTCCGTGATAAGATGTGCGGTGGGCGAATTCGCAGTCCGACTTTTGTCCTCGCTGTTTCTTCAACACTTGATGGTACTGGAATCAATTTGTACGAGTTATTGACACTACTGTTTTACGTTGAACGGCTTTTTAAAGTCGAAAAATTTTTTAAATATTTATATAATTCAGTGTTTTGAGTATTTTACCTTCGCAGAGTTGGTCGCCCTCTTGGCGGTGTGACTATATTCTTGAGTAGCTTTGATTTGTAAACTGACTTCCGGCTTTCAGCTGCGGCATGAAAAAAACGAAAAAATCTCGAAATAACATTTGTTTGATTATTTAACGATTAAATATCCAGTTAATCTCGTATAAGCTGTTTGTTTAAGTGTTTCAAGCACTCAAACACCCGCCACGGAACTGATGCGATTCGTCTAACAACAAGCTTAGACGGCGCTATAGGCCGCTATATTTAGGCCTTTTTCCGCAATTTTGTTTGGTTGCATTAGAAACAAACAGCCTCTTCATACATACATACATGTAAAGGTTATGAACGAAGAGTAACAGTTTATCTAAGGAGATGTTTCTAGATAGAATGGATTGAGTCTGTTTTTTCTTTTGCGATTGTTTTTGATTATTTTTGAGCATGGAAGTTATCAAAAAGGGACAAATAACTCAAAGAGCTTTTTTTTTAAATTTCCCTTTTTTGCTCGATACATTCCTAAAGGCTCCTGTAACTTGGATTTCTTAGGCGATTTCATCATTCAGTCTAACGTTTGCGACATGTTCGACTTTCTCAAAAGTCCGCTTCTACCGACAAACCGGTGCAGCCCTTTGAAGAAGGCGTTGTTCGAGTTCAAGTTTTTTCCATTTCACGGCTAAGATTGAATCAAATTAGCTTAAAAATGGTCAAAATAGAACCTCGAATTCTTTCGGATCCGAGTCGCAGAATAATCCTGAATTAGCTGAAATTTATTTTTGGAATTTTCCAAACTTAAGGAGAAGAAAATGGATGAATCGGTAAGTCTCTTCAACTTTCCTTCGACATGCGCCTTGTATTCGGCTATTATTCGAAATTTTCTGAGTTGCTTCCGAATTTTTAGACATAATTGGTCTTTGCAGTTTTCCAGGGACCGACATTTTATTTTCACTGATTATTATTATTATTATTATTTATTACCCGAGCAATAGTCTAAATGTTCAGTTCTTCCCTCATCCCAATTCCCAAGTAATAATTTCACCCACACGGTATTCCTCCCATCCTAAAGCCTCGTTAGAAACCATATTTCCCTGGCCCGAAACTTTTTCAAGTGCCATCACAGGTTCGTGGAGCAGGCTATCCGTCCTTATTTGATCTCTAAGCCCAGGGACTAGAGATAGGGTTGCCCCCATCCCTAATACTACTGTATTTTCATCAAAACATTGAATTTCTGCTCTTACGAAAGTCAATGAACCTTCCTTTTCCGCCTCCTTCCCTTCCCACCAACCCAGCAGTTTATGTTTACGACCAAGCCATCAATACAACTCGAACAAGGCCATGGCAAGTGGCCGGGCCGTCGCTTTTTTCTTTGTGCTTCGAAGGAGATTCAAGTCTTTTAATCGAATAACCTTTCACACAATGATGAGTGCTTTGCGCATGAAAAAGGCGGCGACCAATTCGTCATTGGGGAGCGCCAAAGAAGAAGAAAAACGAGGCGGGCAGTCTTTACTGAACAACTTCGACAAAAAGGGGGTCGATACTTCTTGCTTCAAGTGACGTTTTAATCTAGCAGAATCCACTGGTTGATTTATTTTGGCTTTTAACTTCGTGGCGCAACGCCTTCCTTCTTCTCCTAGAACCAGTCAGAACCCTTCTGCTATGGCCTCGCATATGACGACCTTTGACGCAACTCGTCCTCCGTGTTTAGAACGTCACATCGTTCAAAAAACTGTCCATATTGATTTTTCACACACTAATCGATATTTATACGGTTCTTAACTCCTTATATTAATCATTCAGAATCCCATTACTGACCTAATAAACCCTTCAGGATATATGGCCCTTCAGTTTTCCACCCAGGATCCCAGATGTTGACAAAGGAAGTGGTTAAATCCCTTAAGCCAACACTGGGTGCTAGGGCACTTCCAGTCATTGCACTTGCCCCACTTTTTCTGATATTTCAGCAACAAACTGATATGTAATCCATCAGTTCCTGGAAGAGAAGCAATCGATTGAAATCCCTGTTACATACAGGTTCCATGATGGGCCCCGATGAGTAGATGAGGGTGGTAAAGGTTGTTCACCCTCCCCAGGAGATCAGTTTTTTGTTAGCAGATTTGTTGGAGAAGATAAAAGCCCTGATTTATGGGTTAAGCGGCTTGTTCCGGAAGGCTACCGGTCAACTGGTCAAGCCAATTGAGCAACCCATTATCATAACAATTGCCGATTGTGACGAACTCTGGAAAGATAAGGAGCATACTACATATAGAAATTATTCAGTGTGGAGAGCTTCCTTTTGTTTACCTCCTAATTTCCTTCTTTCCTCTTCTTCTACTCCTTCCCGGTTTCCTCACTTCAAAATTCTCCCTGATTCCTCCTTGGAAAGCGGCGTTCCGTGGTTTACAATCATGAAATGTGATCTCGCACATCAACTTTTTCCTGAAAGTTTCTTCACATGTAAACCCTAGCGTCCTCTATTTGATCGATTAATTATTTCTTATTAATTAAATGCAATTTTCTTTCTTTTTATTTTTTGTCCCCAGCAGTTTCCTGATTCCTTTCTTGTTATGCTGGTGGTATTTCCCGTATCCCTCTCGAGCTCAGGAATTGGGAACGGGGGTTGGCCCAGTTCGAAGTGAGTGACGGCTCTTGAGCTTCATGTGCGGTGCAGCGATTTCGCATGTCGAAATACCTCGGGAAGCCGGTTCTAAAGCGTCCGGTGTAACCTCGTCGAGTTGCTTGCGCAACCACCAACGCTCACAGTTTTTCCCCTGCAATCATTTCACTTCGTTCGTAATCTCACTTTATGAGGTGCTGTCGATGGGGGCGAGAACGATGTGATTCTTCAGTATTTTTCCGGTGTTATGTGGTTTTGGGTAATGGGAAGTGGGAGGAAGAGTGCCGAAGGCAGGGCCCAAATTAGGCCCTCTGAATTTCGCGACTCGGTTAATCCAACTCTAACCAGTGTCGGCAAAAAAGTTTTTGTAAATTGATGAATGAGCTCATTGGCGGGGGTGGGTGGGTGTTAGCTAATATTGCTTTCAAATTTTATATCCGACCCCACCCACTTGCGCCCAGTTCATCGAGTTGAGCGGGCATGGGGTGAGCTGATATCGTTTCCAAATTTTACATGCGGTCTCTCCCACGTCCACCTCTCCACCTCATGCGATCATTCCTAGTCCTTCGAATTTCTGTGATCCTCCATTTCTCCACTTTTTTTCACACACCTATTAACTCTACAATCCTTCTTTTCCTGTGGTTTTTAGAAAAACCTAATTTTTCACTTTCCACTGGCCTGATACAGAAGATGCTTGGGTCCGGCCCAATAGAATTCCATAGAAATGGTTACCCCCTTATTTCCTGAGATTTATGCCGAGATAATTGCTCCAGTCAATTGGAATTTATGCAAATATTTCCTGTTTCATGCCGGCTGACTGACATGCCGCACCTCGTAGCATAGCCCGCCCCCGTTCGCCGCGTTCCCCCCTTGCCCTTTGCTGCATTGCCGGCCGGCCGGTTCTCCCCCACTGAGGTGCTATTTGTTTTCGGCATCAGTCTGATTGCGAAATGGCTTTTACCTGCCTTTTTCGAGTTGTTAATTTTTAAGTTGTAACTATTCTGAGATAATCGCCTGGGAAAATCTTTGGGTAACAGTTGATTCCTATATAGGGCCCTACAGCTCCCTAAGGGACTTTAGGTCCACATTTTGCCTTAAGACCTGTATTTTCTTCGACTGAAATCTTTTTTGAGCTTTTTTACTCTTTTATTACCCAAAATTCCTTGAATAACCAAATGATTCAATTGTTCAGTGATCACTTCAATCGTATTTTTCTCGTTAACTGTGTCTTTCCGTCATGGTTTGTCTGTAAGACTTTCAGGCTGCGTTTATACTCTGCGAATTTCTCCAGTTTCCTGCCCTGCCGTCTTTCCAGAGCAACTGACTCTACGTTCCAGTCGCACTGCTATGTTGTTTTATGTGAACAACTGATTGTAAGGTTGCTGAAATAGACGCAACCTTCCAGTCAGTTGTTCACGTAAAACGCATGGAATAGCCCCAGATTGGGTTATTAATTGGGTGATTCTCGAATTTACGACCATACCGCTGGATCAAGGAGTCCTACGCAATTCATTCAAGTCCCTCCCATTCCCACTTCCCGTAGCATTTAGGTGACATTGCGTAGCTGCTACTTTGCGGAGGTGTCGACTTCCAGCGCTTCCTTCGTCCTACACCCACGGAATAGTGTCAGGTATGCCTTGACGAAGGGTGGATTTGCTCATTTGGGAGTAGGAGCTGTACTGAAGAAAGAGCTCGTGTTCCAGCCCCTGCCCCCCGGTCGAGGCACTTGCCAAGGGGTATGAGAGTCGTGCTTCGGAGCAAGATGTGAGGAACGGACTGTTGAGAGCATTGGTCCCGGCTCATTCGGCATGTTCTCGGCTTTGAAAACGGTAGCAACACCAATCAGAACCGGAATTTCCACTTTTGTAATTCGAAAAAGTGGTCTTGCAACGATCTCTACAGTAACTGAGTGTAATGTGAACCGACCGCTAAACCTCAATAAAGATACTATGGATGAGGCAAGGGATTTTTAGAGCATTCTGTGTTCGACAAGAGTCTGGAGGTCCAAGTTCAAGATCCACTGGTCATCGGTAAAGGTTCTGGTGGCGTAGGTTCTAAATGTTGTCCCAGAGGAAGGAATTTTTCATTAGGAGCCTATTACTCAAAAATGAGGATGCTATGTGGGCGTTTGGTTGGATGATGACATAAGTGCAAATCTGAGTTAGGCCTGTTCCCACCTGAAAGCGAGGGAACGGCGCCATTCCCGGCCGTCATAGGCACCGCTTGACAAGGTCAGACTATAACGCGATATGAAAGCACTAAATGAACATCTAATCGGTCATTGTCCTCGAAAGATGGAATGTCGTCTGAATGGCTTTGGTAGTCATTGAAGAACATCGTCGGAGCCACACCCATGTTCCATGATGGGTAAAATGAAGTCAGCGTTGATTCACCCACAAGTTTGCCGAATTGCTAGCAGCAAGAAAAAGTCCGGCGATAGTTTATCGCAAGCTATCATCTGTGTTTCACAGATGAAATGCCATAATTTGCTAAACGACTAATTTTTTCTGGACAGTTCGAGTTCTGCGAGCGATCGGCAACGTCACCAGGACTGGTGGTTGTTTTTTGGAAACTCATTGGCAGTTACCCTTTTTCGGAATCGATTCTGTCAGCTGAAAAACGGCTTCGCGACGTGTTAATATCTTAACCTTCCTAAAATGACAAATATTCCAGATAAAGGTTATTCTTTTATAAAAAAAACATTTTTGGAAAACAAATTAATTCAGATTCATCGAGAATTTCACCAAAAATTTTAGAAACATTTTGTGGTGGATTAGTATTGCACTAATTTCTCGGAATAGTTGCCAAAAAACATCTTCACTTATCACATTCTCATAATGAGCACTTCCGAATGATCCTTGCACTGCTAATTTTGGCCACGCCCCATTGATTCCGCCTACGCTTTTTTCTACAATCAACGAAGTTTGCTTCGATGACGCCTCTACGAGGGAGGTAGAGAAGTTAACCGCCAATGGGCACGGGCAACTCCGCCCATCTTGTCCAAACTCCGCCCTATTGGGCTGAACGATTTACCACACAGAAGCTAAGTAATTCCAAATAATGGTCGAAAATGGCGTCAGATTTCTTATATTTAAAAAAATTCAAGTGCTGTCAATTCAAAACCATTTATCCTAATATAAATCTGATGGGTTTTTGAAAGAAAGAAATAAGTAGAAGAAAATTTGAATCTTTTTTTGGATTGAATGGATAGTGGATACTTTTGTCCTTTTTAAAAGTTCGTGCTGATTTTAACTTCACTTTTACAATTTGTTTTTGTAGATGAAAGGTTGGAGTGTAAATATCGCAGAGAAAGGTGTAAATGATTGTTTTGAATAAACAAAATGGTTGTGAATTTTTTGAGTTCCCAGTTGTAGTTTTTCCCAGAAAGCATTTTGTTCGAAAGCACTACTCACATATTCTTCTCGAGGAAATCCGATATATTTGCTAGTGAAGATGATGTTTAATTCATACGCACTTCGGCACGGCACCTTTCGTTTTGCTTGTCCATGTTCTGGTTTATTTATTCGATTTTATATTATTTTAATTAGGCTATTTTTTAAATAACTGTAGACATTCATCGAGTAGCGAATGGGGACCCCTTAAGTACTTGTGATCTTCATTAAAGAAAAGAAAAAAGTTCTCGACAAGTATTCGAAAAGAAGTTTCTGGCGCAAAGCTTTGAGATTTCCTATTTTTGAAGGGCTTTTAAGAATTATGAATTTTTCCCAAAGATCAATATATCGATTTTCGAAAAGATAGCCCTCATTCCGACGACGTGGGCAGTTTATTGAAATATTGTAGTCGGCCGTTTGGGAGGATATAACCACTTTTGTCGCGGGTACGCCATGCATCCGGTCAGAGCTTTAAGAGATTGTTCAATAAAAGCATATTTGGCAAATGAAGAACTTTCGTGTGAGCTAAATGAAGGTCGATTTTCCTCTCCCAGCAAGCGATATCCGGTGCCCATAAATGGACCCCAGAAGATGGAAAGCTTGCTTGGACTTGATGAGTTTTGCCCATGGTGGCCCTCGATCGTATTGCTGCGACCGTCGTTTGTCACTGTTCTGCCCCGCCCACCTATAGATAACGTCGAAATGTGGACGAGTTCTTCTAATGGGGACAATGTTGCTCTAATGAAAAACTAACCTCATTTCTTTCATACGATCCGCATGTTCGCCTATTCAATAACACTTTGTTCTGGTTTCCGATGCTGTGCACTTATCGGGTCGATGGTTTCGTTCGTTTACAACCAGTTTGCCCACCTGCCTATTCCTCGTTACCTCAGTTGAATTCAGTTTTGTGGGCTGCCTTACTTGAGGTGGACTTGCTACATTTCCTAAAGACTTTTCATTTCTTGTTGAAGATCTTATCGTATTTCTCCGATTCAAATGAGAACAAGTATTGAGGACAGGTGGCATCTCTTGACCATTCTTGGACCTTTATGGGCCTTACTATAGGCAGAGTAGGATCAGTTATATCTGCAATGAGATGCTACCCGTCCCTGTGGCCATTTTTTCTTTAAGCAGAGGACCCTTATTGGAGACTCTATGCTTTGCTCCTATCTTAGCTGACTGCTAGATCCGCTACCCACTGGCGTTCAACTTGAATGATCAGCTTTCTAGCCACTTTTAGAGAGTGGTCTAAAGTAATACTTAAAAGTGCGAGGGGCTCCATTGAGGAACATTCTTCTCTTTGGCAGTTTTTGCCGTGTTTTCAAGCCTGCTTGCCAGTAATAATTTCTGTTAGCCCTAAGAAAAAGAGAAAAATTGAGCTTTCTCGACGAGTAGGTGTCTTGTGTTACACGTGTCATTCTCGGTACACATCGATTCTGTCATTCTGTCGTTTCCCTCAGTGAGCAGGAATCTGAGGAATTCCTCTCAGACCTTTTTTTCAGACCATAGTCCGTTTTCCGGTTACAATGTTTGCCTTCCTGCAGTTCCATTTCTTTTTGAGCTGTTCAAACCAGCAACAGCTGGTCGAACAAGGCAATAAAGTCCGTTAGTTCTTGTTGGTAGTCGGATTACACTATTCCAGGCGATAGGGATAGAATTTTCCGATAATAGAGGCATGCGAATATAGCCGTGTACTACTGGTTGGGATATAGTTCTTGTATTGCACTGTTCTGGAGCACCCCGCAAGGTCTGATCGCAGTGTTTTATTCGGTCTTCCAAAGAGGATTCTAGCCACGCCTCTTCAGATCAGACGCAAAACTCTTGTTTCTCTGTGCTTTTGTACTGTTTTTCCTCATTTGGAACGATGTTTATTTCTCGCTTAGGTTTCATATTGCGCCCTGTCCAAGACGAACTTAAGCCACGCCTATTTTCTGGAACGATGTAAACTTTAGAACCCGGTACCTTTGAATTCCTGCAGAATAATTTTTGTTATTCTGCCCTATCAGCAAATTAGTTGTTTTTTTTTTGGATTTTCAAAAAAAACTTCCCTGCAAACCATCATTATGACCTCATTAGGTGTGAAGTGGAACTGAAGTGGAACCGGAATGCAATGAACAAATATTTGAATTGCCAAAGAACTTACTGGTAGAAGAAGAAAACTAGTCAAATGTAGTTGACGTGTGATGATTTTGGGCAAAACCTAGGAAAAGGCATTTTGACTAATTCACCTGCACAGTTAGTATTGTTGTTGTTTTCCATATCTCTGTGCCTTTTTGATAGACACGTATCGTATTTTATCCTCAAAGATCAGTCTTATACCAAGTAATCGACCCAAGAAAGTCTTGGTCGACCTGGGCGGGTATCGATCTGGGATTCAATCTCCGTACCGTATGTGTATGATAGTGCGTAATTGGAACTGTCTTACCGCCATCCCCTCTTATTTAATTGTAATATTAT
>UZAF01017682.1:0-42969 GCA_900617895.1 Haemonchus placei
CAGGGAATGGCTACTTACTTCTATGGGAATATCTTTGTCAATCGATCTCCTTCCTCACTGCCTTTGATTCGGTCAGGTTGACCTTTTCGGCTTGGGCGTCTTGTTGATTTTGCTTGTAACGAAGATGAGACCAAGCTTTCCCAAAGCCTGTGCGAAGCAGTCGGAGCTGGGGTGTTGTTCGAACGCCGATCCTGACCCATCCAACTGCTCGTCTTCCTTTTGGAAAAGCTGGATGACTATGGTGTCGATCATCGGGGTTGAATGCTACGTCACTTTAGACCATCAAAGGTAACAGTTGACAGAAAGCCTCTTTGAAACTATTAACATCTCTCCTTCTCCACTTCCCACACCCACAGCCCGTACGCATCCCTCTGTGCCCCGGAGTTGCTCCTGCTCGATCTGTGTATCCATGAATGTCTCCAGTAACACATCTGGGCGCATCCAAAGTCAGATGGTAGCGCAAAACGTTTCCCGGAATAGCTAACAGCAACCACGTCCACATTACTATAGTTAATCCAATCATTCAGGTCCGGTTACTTAGCATACGTGTTCAGAAGGGTGTGTATTAGGGTTAAAGATTTCGCAAACAAGATCTGTTGATGATGATGATTGGACGACGCTCCCATGGAGATAGCTAAGTCTATCAGGATCATCGAACAACCATCCGGAGGTGTTCGGTGTATTGATAAGGCGATAAGTGGGAAAGAAACGCTGAATCATTGTCTCAGGTGATCATCATCCACTACGTCATCGCTAAACAGCGACCATTTCTATAAAGTATGCAAAGAATTCATTCCTTGATATCACATGAAACTATCGGCGACTTCCTTGAAGACTTTGTTCCTAGAAAACGAACTTTTTGCAGGGGTTAGGGTGCAGTTTTGCTTCCGTATGCATACTTCTGGGATCAGCATCCGGCTCGACTTCCGCTTTATCGAATTTGAGGCCACCTGTTCCGTCTCAGTTGGCTAGCCTCAGGGCCACAGTTCTCTGAAGAAATCATATGCTCTTCTCCTGTCCTCGGTGGTAACCTCGCGAGGTTCCAGGATTATCTGCTATTTTTCCTCCATTCCATCATATCTTCAGAATCTTCAAAAGCGTTCTCCTTTTTTCCCTCGACCGTGACCGGAACCGAACAGTGGAGGTCAGATGGTCATTCAGATGTCCTTCGACCACGAATCAAAACTCCGGTGTGTGGCGCTCCCTCATCGGGTTGTTCGCTTTCTACTTCTGAGAAATTGGCATTAGACAACACCCAAGCTCTTGAACATCCTACCACGCTCGTTCCCGATTTTCTTCGAAGAAGTGGACCGACCAGAAAAGATGTGTGAGGGTAAAGGAGGGTGACAAACGGCGGCTAGGATCCACTTCCAAGTATTCTCCTAACACATTTCCTTCAACTCGAAGAGCTTCTCAAACGACACCCTCTCTAATGTGATTTGCAGAAAACGCTGCATAGTCTTCTTCTCGGTCCTCTCCGTTTCCTGTGCACGGGCGAGTGCCAATACCAACATTTCCGGAAACGTGGGATGATGGCGTTCCCTTAGTCAAACCGGCTCCATCCATTCTTTGATCGGATTAGGAACTTTTAGGAGCATCATTAACCCTACTGTTTCTAAATTGACCCTGTACTTGTAATCCGTCTCTTTTTTTTCCAAGAATTTACACCTTGGCCAAAACTATTCTTAAATGATCGACCCTGGCAGGTCCATCTGCCGCACGTGCTTTTAATTTTCGAGTTAGGCAGAATGCGATAAAAGGTTAATTTCTTCAGTGGAGTGATTGGTTGTCAAGTAAATAGATGGAGACTTTTTGCACTTGGAGGTTGTTATTCTGGCTCAATAGGGTTATTTGAAAAGAGAAGATAGAGTGGGCATTCGAAGAAACTGATGCAGTGGGTAAGGAGCCGAAGTTTTGGCTAAAGGTGCTGATTTAAGTCAGCTGATTTTGTTTACTCCATTCAGTGAAGAAGTTGAAAGTAGCTCAGTTTGCTGGGTGTTCCAGGGGTTTTCTGGTCGTTTTTTCACTCAGGCTAGGAGAAGTAGGATACTCCTGTGTGGGAGTGCTCCCCACCAACTATCACCAACGATCAACGCAACGAAGAATCCTCCTCTTACTCTTAAACTAAGATGAAGGTAAAGTCAAGTAATGATTACGGCAAAGCTAAATGGCATATGGTGTCCCTCCGGGAGCTTTGTGCTGCTCAAGGGAGCCCGAGCAGCGAACATCTTCATGAATACGTCCATAATTAACAAGCGAATCAGTCTCGATATTCTCTATTTATTTATTTACTTTTGCCTGGACTTTCAAATTTAAATTTTTAGATGGCGATTTTTTTTTTGGACCACTGAATATTTTTCTATGTTACCGACTTACCATACCACCCCATACAACACCTAACTTAGTATGAAAAAGTAATCGAGTAGGAGACCGAATCGGGGCTAATTCAAAAGTGTACGATGTCGTAAGAACGGTGTTAAAAGTCTAGCCTAATTGGTCTCGTCGCGCATTTTACGTAACCGAGCGTAATGGGCTGGACTAAGCCAGTTTTTGGGGCTAAATGGAGTTCAAAGGGGGTTACCTAGGGACTCTTACCTGAATGAGTACGGCGACGAGGACGATTAACGTGACAGCCTGCATTATGGTGATGTTCCTGAAAGGAATTTGAATTAACTTGAGTCAATGGACGGTCATGGTAACGAGGCAAAACGGCAGTCGTTTGTAAACTAAAGCCACAAGTTCGATGAAAGAGGGCACTCGAGTTCGGGCTGTTACTCAGATTGAAGCTAGAGGAGGTATGGAATCACAATGAAGTTGTCCGATACAATTGAATGTGGCGAAGTTCGATAGAGTATGGCAGAACCGGTGTCGCCAATTATTCTGCTGACAAGGCGATAATGTTATTGTGTTTTTAGCATTCCTATTAGTCACACAATGTATGGCTTTTCTCCCGATTGTGTTCACTTTGTTGATGATGAGGTTCGAAGAGAACAATCACTGGAAAAGGCAGAAAAAATCGTAATGCTCTGCATAGCTGACCCTCGTTCATCAGCACACCTGTACAAACATAGCCGCAAAATGACGAAATCCCAGGAATTCCCGCAGATAAAAAAAACAACATCTGTTTTTTCTGGGTAATCAATTACGTTTACAATTCTGAATGATGGCTGGATTCATGGCGCAACCAAAAAGGCATAGCTGTGGGAGGGATTTTGAAGCCCTAGAGGGATGTGGAATATCTCGTACTTGGTCGCGGAGGCTGAGCACGTTGGAAGTGAGAAGGTTGGCCAAAAGGCGATGGAGATCTTGGCGCCCAGTTTTTTTTTAATTGGATGCGCCATGCTCGTGACTCCTAATCAAGATCTCGGTATTGAAGAGTTTCTCTCTTGGGTTCTCCAAAGCCATCGTATGCCAGTTTCACGACACTGGAATCTTGGCGGGGTCGCCCCTTCGGAGTCTGAGTGGCTGAAATTCCTGGAAATCGCTTTGCAAAACTGAGTGCTTTCCGAACCGGTGCTCATAGATAGGGAATTACCATGTTCTTTCAAAGACGAAAAACTGTTTCCTACCCTCTACGGTTTTGAAAGTATGTAAAGCCTAGGGAGAACAGAAGAAGAAGTAGGTGGATTGCTTTCAAGATGATGCAAAATTCGATCCTCGGCCACAGTTGTGGCAGCGGCGCCATTTGAAACACACAGCAACAATTCAATTCCTGGTCATGAACTGAGAAGTGATGAACTTCCCTTTTCTGAAATGTCCTGCACTCTGGTCAATCAGCCAGTAAGACAAGTGCATGGTGCATTTTTGAAGTATGGCATGGATGTGCTTTAATTTGTCTTCCTAGATGATCTATATCATAGGAAAGATCTAATTCCCTAGTTGTCAAGAAGGCATGAAAGAAAATAAATAGTTAGGCCAGAAAGGGACGATCCTGTCCTTAGAATGAGGGAAATATTCAGAGGATATTGTCAGAGCATACCCACCTACACTGGTCCCTTTTTGTTTGAAAAGTTGTCCTTTGTAGAATTTTCTGGACATGGGAGGAGGCATTCGTACACAGGGAAGTTAATTTGCATTCAATGAAGAACCCACGAAGGCTACAGTAATGGGCCCAGGAGAGGATAGGAAGAGCATGATTGGAAGTGTGATTTGGCACAGGAAAATCCATAAAAATTCGAAGTAGTTTGAAAGGAACTCCATGAGGAGAATTATTTTTTGAATGTTATAATTTTGAAATCATTTTCGAGACCTCATTTCGAGAATGACAGTTTTTTGGGATTCGAAAACTCCCATCTGTTTAACGATCAACCTAACCCTTGAATGGAATCCAGTTCCGCTGTAAGTGTCCACATCGGTTCGACTTATTTACGAATGAGACATATTAATGGGGTAAAAGGCAATAAGGGAACATATTGTTACTCTGTGAGGCTCTCTTTCTTCTCCGTTTATCAGCTGGTTTCACTTCGATATATTAGTTTTCATAGTTGTTTAGTTTCATTGTTTGTTTTCATAGTTTAGGATAAGAGGGGTGAGATAGGCCATAAGACTAGAAGTATGGGCCCAAAGGTTTCTCTCTTCTTTTGATCCTTCCTCACTGCAGAACTAAGTGTTTCAAGAGCTCCAGCCCTTCACAAGCCTTCATTTTTACTCAGAGGTTATTGTCGAAAGGTTGAAAAACGAAAGGCTGGAAAGCATATTTCCAACATCTTCCCATTAATGATGCAATGTATCGATGGGTATATTTTATTAGTAGTATGTCTTAATTTAGGTGTTGGAGAACTCTCCATTGGTTTTGATTAGGAAGTCAAAGCACGGCGTTTCCAGATCCGCCGATTTCTCTTTCACCCAAGTAAATACTCCATCAAGAATGCTATCCGAGCTCTGGTAGGCTCCTGTTAAATAGCTCTCCTATCCATTCCTCATTCCATGCTTTTTGGCTTGGTGATATGCTCTAAGCTTTGCCTAGGAGAATAAAGACTCTAGGTTTCCCGTAAATCATCGCCCAGGCAAGGCACTCCCCATGGACAGCACGATTTGGAATGGAGATGAAAATTCCATGGCGCTTCAAAGGGAATGAAGGAAGCTGGGTACTTGAACCCTTATCTCTTTATATTTAGTTTACAATCGCATTTAATATCGAGACATGCCCTTCCGACTTCTTTCAAGATCTTGATAACAATAAAGTAAAAGCGAAATCCCTAGTTATTTTCCAATTTTCAGTGTTTTTTCGAGACTTCTACGAATTCAAGGAGTGTTTGTGTATCTGCAGAGGATACTTTACCATCAACCACATTAATGTGAAGACTACCTCGTACATTTCTAAGAAATATCAACAAGATTAGCTATATTCCATTGAAAGATATCTAAAAAATAACTAGAAACAACAGAAATCATTTTTTGGGTCAACACAAAATTTAAGTAGAGAATGAATTCTATGAGAAGGCGGGTTGTCCACTTAGTCTAAGATCCTACTCTAAGAAAAGGAGATTGGTAAAGCAATGTTTTCACGACTCTTCGTAACTATAATGAAAGATTCAGACCTTCTAAGAGCGAAAGTCACCGAGTAACACTACAGTAACAGTAACAGTTATCTGGTAACACTTTCAGACAGGCAAGGAAATCATGGAGAGTATAACAAATAAAAAGTTCAAAGCCTTGATGACCGAGCAATGCAAACCGCTGGTATGACCCTTATGATGTCAATGGCTCAATTAGTAGAAGCTCGAGCAATTTCCAGCAAACATATAGAACTTTGCAAGTATAGGTGCACAAGCAAAAGCAGAACAGAAAATTAAATCAAACAAAATGAGACTTTTTGATTTCGGTTCTCAAGAATGGGCGGACTTCAGTCGTATAAGTGAAGTAGACGTTTGTCAGAGCATCAGAAGAATTTCAGATTTTCACCGATTCATAGATGTACCGGCAGCTGAACGACCTCAAGAAATGCACTGCATAGTCAGAAACCATGCAAAATGACCTCGGATACGGTAGTAACAACGACGATGTAAACGAGGCTACCAGTCGCTGAGAAGAACGCTCTCAATCTGAAGCGAGCGATGACACCTCTACCGTTGACGAGCTTCATTTATAAACGTTTTCTCAGTGGACCACGCCCCCTCGGTCGAACGAGCTCCGGACGTCGCGTGCGGTCGGTGCGATCGTGGTGAAGGTGTTCGGGGAACTCGCGCGCGAAGCGATTTTTTCGCGATGTTTCGCGACGCCATCGACGATGTTACTCTCCTGTAGGCGGAAGCACTCTCGACTTGTTCTCGTTCTGGTATACCCACCTCAGTGTATTATGAGTGGATTGCGTCGTCTCGTTTCAAACCAGTAACACTTAGTAAAGTCGTAAAATTCGTTAGAAAGTAGAAGTACCTCAGTGAACGCGGCTGGATGTATGTTCGCACTTTCTGACAATGCAACGGCTATACATTTCTCATTGGCAGCAGTTTTTTGAGTCTGATGAAGGCCGTCAAGCCGTTTTGTTACTTTTTTCTTTCCTCTTTTTTTCCTCGCTTCTGCACAGCTCTTTTTATCGGATCTCGGCCAGCCTGCTCTCGATGTTGCTTCAGAGACACCAGAAATCGGTCTCTAATCCATGTTTAACTTATATGCTGGGAGACAGCTATCGAAAACCCCTTTTGATCGTGCTTCCTTCCTCAATAATTGAGGAGTAGGTCGGGTGAAGTAGGCATAGGTAGACCGTTGAGGAACTGCTCCCGAAAAGACTTGAACTATACCATTTCTCGCGATTCCCTGCTTGCTCAACACTCCTTATCAGTCCAGGTCCTATCCTAAAGTGATTGGGAGTAGATTCCAATAGAAATGAAGGATTTTCGAAGAAGGTCGGTTTTGTGGACCACTTTTGCTGGCTTATTACTATAGGTAATACTCTGGCGGCACTTTATATGGTTCTTTACTGTCTGAAGGCAAACGAAGAGACTTCGAGGGGATTTCTTTTTAAAGCAAAATTGAAATTTTTATGGGCATTATTTTCTTTGATGGAATAGGGGTAAAGTCTTCGGCGTCAGTCATATCCCGACTGATGGATGCGCCCCACATTCGACTTCCATTCAGAATCGTGGTTACGCCTCGAGTGCGTATGTGGCCTATACAATGACTCGCAGTGGCCAGCCGATGTACAGGTCAGCGTTTTACCCTCTCAAACAAATCAGGTTCCAAACAACGGACCCGGAGAGATGAAAGGCTTGGTTGATCTGGGCGGATATCGATCCTGTATATATATGTATATTCTGGTATACTGTGGTAGGGTTCATATGTAGGGTCCATGGCTTTTAAGAGCTGGTCATGTCAATGACGGGTCATTAGAAT
The DNA here is from genome assembly GCA_900617895.1 of Haemonchus placei. Lineage (NCBI taxonomy): Eukaryota > Metazoa > Nematoda > Chromadorea > Rhabditida > Trichostrongylidae > Haemonchus > Haemonchus placei. The sequence continues at coordinate 7,333 of UZAF01017682.1, forward strand.
GTTACTTTCTTCTTTAGACTTTGTACACCAGTATGTGATAAATGTCGATAATTGCTGGGCACGATAGATCAGTCCATCCTCAAACCGGGCCTGAACCGGGGCAGAATCACAATGATACATTGTTAGAATAGAATGTATTGTATGTGCTAGAGCTAATAAAATAAGTTTTTCGTTGACTAAGACAGCTATCAGAGATAAACCGGTATTGTATAACTGAAACTTACTGCCCTCCAATAGCCCTCCTCCACTTAAAACGGAGTAACGTCGAATCCATATCGAACTGGCCAGATCGCTTTCTAATTTTAGTCTTCTCCTTATAGTAATCCGAACCGTTAACGAGCATCTATTTGTTGACTTGTTTGCAATGATAATTATTTACAAAGTGCTCCAGTCTGGGAATGTTACCGTAGTCAGGGCGCGGTCCGGTAGAGGAGGGGAAAAGTGAATATTTCAAATGAGATTCCCCTCCTTTTTGAGAAACTATCTGAACAGTTTTGAAATTCAAATTTTCATAGTTTTGGCCTATCCTAAAAAATGTAAATGCTCATGGTTCGTTTAGATTATTTGTTATCAAAAAATCCAGCTACAATTTTCACTCTACTAGTAAGTCTGGTGAAAATTCACCTTATTTGATGGTCAATGTGCTGTTTTATGCGAATTTGCCTAGGATAGCTAAAATACCAAGTGTAGGTTAAATTTGTGATTTTGTGGTGTCAAGAATACGCTACTCCTTTTAATTACTCACACGGGGAAAGGATGTGAATGATTAGAATGATGGGTGGCCTTGTGGGGGGTAATGACTCATACTTAACGAATCATGTTTCATTTGTGTTTATATAAACGTCTCTGTAAGGCTGGACTGGTTGTTTATTTATCAATGTATTTGTTAGATGCACCAACTAGGTGTTCCATGAGCCAGTAGACAGACTGAGAACATACCAAAGCAAAGGGGAAACCCGTGGGGGATCGGGTGATTCAGAAAAAAAATATCGCCTGGTAGAGGGAAAAGTCGTAAATCGCATTCGATTGGCAATTTTCGCGAGAACAGGTCTCGGTAAGGTAAGGTTATGTAAGCAACATGAGAGTACTCAGTTGCAAGCGATGTTGAACAGTCTCCTCATGGCCAAAAAAGTGAGTCGGTCCGCAGGTTAAGCCAGTTTATTACTCCTTTTCAGGCGGCTATCTAGTACCAAGAAAAACTGTAACTTTTCTGGGGTTCAACGCTGATTCCGGAATGATTCGCTCTAGCCTTCTACCCCCAGAAGTACAGTTTTGAGCAGAAGTCCAGTCCATGTGGCTGCATCCTAGAAGGGGTTGCTTACACCAAAATCAGTGTGTTCAGTCCTTTCCAGACCACTTCTTCCTGAAATCGGTTAAGTCGGTATGATGCGAAAAGTGATGGAGATGCCTACAGTGGGGTTTCAGCTTCATTGAAGTTTTCGAGAAAAAAAAACTGACTCGTTAAAGTGAGTAAATTAGTATTTGCCAAACTTGGTTTGAAACTTTCGCGATTTTCGCTGTTTGTAAGTTCGCGGTTTATTCCAGAAAAGCCTGATAATACGATATGTTTTATCTATTTACGCATATTTTTCATAGTAGGAAATTGTTTAATATTGAGATTCTAGACACTTCTAGCAATTTTTGGGGGTGGCATTCTCAATTCCCCATTTTTAGAGAATTTTTGCTGTCATAATTGCAATTTTCCTACCTTTTCTGCATTTGAATGATTCTGTGGACTTTGCATAGTTCCCGGTGTAATTTTCTCTTTACCCAGTTTCGCCAATGGAAATTGGTAGTCATTAATAAATCCATTAAGGCCATGAAAAGAAGTTTCATGAGAATCTACTGTTCGCATTGAATCTACATATTTATTGCTGTTCCGCAAAAGAAAACTCTTACTTTCTCCGTCTGTGTCTCATCGTCTGGCCCTGAATGGGTATCGTGGGTCGCAATCTTTGTAGGATTGACTTGGGAGACGGGCAAACCTACCGTATCAGTTCAAAGCGGTATTCAGAGTGTTTAGACCATGATCTTCTCTGAACAGCTCTGAAGGTAACGGTTTAGATGATGGTCAATGATCGGACTTGGTTGGGACACGAACAAGGGTAAGGAGCTCAAGAAGGCCAAGAAAAGTCTTGAGAAATGATGAAAAGGGGCCTTTAAGATGGTCCTCATTTGATATGTGCTTCCTCTGAATAGCTTTTCATAGTTCTCCAAGGACAACTGCCCTCATCGCTCTCTGAGTTGTGATATCTCTTTTTTTCGTGAGCAGCCTGTACTCTACGTCTTTGAGATCATCTTCAAGATACGCTCGGACTGCTGTTCTGGTCAATCTCAGCAGTAACTTCTGGCGTGGCTACATGAAACTACAGAATCAAAAAAAAGAATGGAGGGGGATGAAATGGGTGCTTAAAAAGTGCAAAAATGAAAATAATCTTGAATCAAGAACTTCGGAAGTATTTGGCTGAGCAGAGGGTGGGAAAATTGTAAATGAAAGTGAAGAGGTAAACTAGGGTAGGTTTGATATTTCACCAAAAAGATTCACCTGGATTCCACCTATTTCCGCGCTCAGTCTTCCTGAAACCTGGGTATTACAGAGCAGAGATGGGAATTGAATTTGCTGAAGGAATCCTGAAACAATTCCTCAGCTCTCTGCACCAGCAATTATCAGATTCCAAGCCCTAGTAGTCCCGGAAATTTTGAATGATTCATCTTTTGTGTTCTTTTTTTAGTGAATATGAATGGATTTTCATTCAAGTGAGTCACACTGCTTGATCCTCAAAGACCACGATCGCTTTTGTCTGTCCAAGACATCTTACACGTCATTGTGGCCCCCCTCGTGGATGTAGTCATCGACGGAACGGTTCATGGGATGAAATTCGTCCAAGTTGAACAGTTTTCGAAACACCAATACTGTGCTTAACTGAGTGGCTAAAATGAGATGAATACATTAACCTGGGCATGGACACTCACTGCTTGACCGATCATAGCTATTATTAGCTAAAAGTTTTACTATTATTGGCCATATTGATGTATTTGTTTGTCATTTTTATCTTTTTTCTGACTTTTTTTCGTTTTCGTTGAGCCCAACAGACGTGCGAATAAAAAAAGAACATATGCACGAAGTGAACTCGATAAGACAAAGCATCGAAAGTGTTCGAAGGGAACAGCAATTCCAGTCGTAGAGACTGGATACCCCATTGAGTATCTTCATTTACTACCTCGAAACTGAAGAGACAAATAAAATTCCGGTCTAGATGAAGTAAAACTTGTACTGTTTCTCTATAAGGGCCAGGTAGAAATTTGAGTTGCAGCAACCATTTTTGATCACAAAGTAGCTGATGGGCAAAATTGCTCTTTTTCCATCCTTTTATTTACTCGGAGAAATGGAAGTACTAAAACTGTCAAGCACAGAGGTTGCTTAATTATTTCAAATAAGAGTTGGCGTCGGCCCTTTCTTTTCGCACTGGCAGGTAGCGCAAGTATGAAAAGAGTATGGACAATTCCGAAATTGGTTTAAGCCAGTCAATTTTTTCTTCATGACACTTTTACGATAAGAATCTGCTCAGGCCAACACATCTTTCCGTCTGGAATTAGACTTTATGGGAGGATCAAATGGAAGACTTCTACATCGAGTTGTTGTCGCAAGCCATTGTATAGAACACCTCCGTTTTCGGAACGGCATTATGATTCTGAAAAGAAGTGGAATGGTGGGCGCATCCCTCACATGGATTGATCAACGCTGAACACTTACTGTTCTTCCTTTTATGTATTTATACTTTATATGAGGCTAGAACTTTTTCCATTCCAGAGGAGAATCCTTTGTGGCCCATTGTTCCCGCATGTACTTAACAGAATGCTATTTTCTCTTTAGTGAGGTTAACTTACTATTTCTCGACTTCAAAAAATACCAAAGGAATTACCCGTTGTTTGGTCTACATCTTCGCTTTGGTCTTACGATAATCTTTTCTGTCTTTCCTTGCTCAATGATTATTTTTACATCAATACTCCCGTTTTTTTGTTTGCCCTTTACTACCATTCATCTGTCCTACACACTTTTTAGTTTCTAGATCTTTATAGCTTCGAGAGGGAGATGAATGGTCCGATGAAACAGTCTTCGATGGAAAGCATCCTGTTTTATTTGGGCTGTTCCAGCATTTGAGAAGTCATCTTTGGCTCGACCAAGAACCGAAAGACCCTGTTTTTCCTTTCAAGCGCTGACTTTAGCCACTCGGGCTTATCGTGGTAGATCGCCTTTGTTATCGCTTGTTTCGATCTGAAGCTTTATTGAAAGTGGATGAAAATTCTGTAATATTTATGGGTTGATCCAATGCACCGATGAAGGCTCCTTCAGCCCTAGTTGTAAAGAAAGTAACATGCACGGCTTAACCGTGATTCGAGGCCGATTGATACCCTCCAAAATCAGATATACTAGCCGCAGAGGGGAGAAAGCCGGGGGGATCTGCGGCTATTGAGCATTTACGATCCGAGAATCGAGTCGCGGATCTTCAACCACCTGGATCACCCATGCTTTTCAGTCTTTTGGGTTAAGTCAATTGGTGGCAAACTCGTTCAGTTGGGCTGTTGTATTGACATCATCCCTCCTCTTCCGGGCCAGTGTATATGGCCAATGTATTGCATTTCTCATTCAGAAGCCACAATGATTCTTAGAGAAAGTTGATGGCTCACACTTGGCAAGATAATGATAAGAAAACTGATCACTTCGGACATTCCGGTTGAATGTGGGAAGCTATTTCTCAGGAATTGAATTACTGATTTTACGACAGCCAATCTGACCGATCACCTGAGTGCTTTTACTAAGTTAATGGGATTTTGCATGAGCGGAACAGATTCGTTTTCCAAGGTTGGTTGAATAGAAATCTCTCCGGACCAAGAAGGTTTTCGATCATTTATAATGTTTTGCAATCGGGGCTCGTAATAAAAATCGCTTGTAGATTTTAGAAATCTTCGAGACAATACAACATTCACTCTGATTCATCATCGTAACGTCTTTTTTGTTGCTGTTGCTCTAAAGTGTTCTATTGTAATGTTTAATATTTTTCTGTCTTATATTTTTCTCTCATCTAACCGCTCTATCGGGTTTTTGTGGAAAACGGCAGCGTGATGACGGCAAAGCCAGCGTGATATGCTTGCTTGTCTGTCTGTCTATGTATGCTGTTGGTGATTGTGGTGATGGTGGTGGTGGTTGGGTGGTGGTGGTGGTGGTAGTAAGTGTGAAGGAACGTTTTTCAGCCACCTACGCTTGCCCGCGTCTATAGTGTACAACGATTGCAGCGGTGGTGTCTGTGGTGTTGGTGGTGATGGTGGTGAGTGAGTGAGAAATTCTTCAGCTCTCAATCGTACTTTTTCAACGTTTAGATGTATGAGCGATATCCAGGCGCGTCTACGAAGAGTTTTTCTTGTGGTGTTCGTTCTTGGACCCGACAGAGCGACATACGCGATCGGATCTCGCTCGAGAAATCCCTACGCCGCCGTCGCCATCCCGACTGCAACGGCCGCAGGGATTCTCACCCCGTTAGCAACACTTGATCAAATAGCAAGTTTTCTTTTTGATACACATTCCCGGGATAGTAGCCATCGATAGCGGACGATCTGACCGATCACCTGAACGCTTTCAGCGAACTAGCGGAATTTGCCAAGAGCGGAACAAGTCCCTTGATAGGGTGGTTCTGGATCGGCTAACTATAGGTCCGCTGATTTACTACCATATGCCGTCGTTCCACTTCCCTACAGAAGTTCAGGATGTGGGAGAGTGTTCATAAGCTTGAAAAAAAAACTTCTCCGTCCAATGCAGTCCTTTGAGGCTGGAAAGAGGGGTGTATGAAGAGATGGATGAAGCGAAAAGCCAAAATTTTGAAAATCTAAGGTCCATGTCAGATGGTGCGACCACTTCTTCTATTTCCTAATGAGGGCTTCTACCACATACTCTAAAGTCTGAGTGGTGATCTCTGAGTGAAGGGTAGCGAACCGAGCGAACCAACTTCATCAAGAGTGAAGAGGTTGTGTCTAACATTCCCAAATGGATGTTGTAGTAGTCAGATACTGCATTCCTATGTGATAACTATGCGATTTCCAGTGAATCCCGTAGTGGTTTTCATTTCCTCATCACCTCTCCCGGCCGTAAAAGAGTTGAACATCAGGGGCAAAAAGAAAGCAATGGATGGAAAACGTGGAAATTTCCGCCTGACCAGCAGGCAAAACAAGCCTTTCTGGCCTGAATACTTTGAAACCCTTCGTTTTTGTCCTATTCGTTCCCTTATTCCATCCCTTGCTCTCCCTTTCTTATTCCAATCCTTGACGTCGTCTAGAATAACTTGGTCTAAGGAATTCGTCGCCTAGGAATACTCCGCCTGAGAAAAAACAAGGTAAAGGCCAGAGGGCTGAACGGAGGCGAGGTTGAGCCGCTGCTACATTTATAGCCAGAACGTTGGAACTCGGCATGGTAAGTGAGTCAAGGCTAGCGTGTTACCCTAATACCGCTTCTGGAACCTTCAAAGGGTCTCTGGGCCCACAGAAGTCTTATGCGCATATCCCGTCAGCCTGGTTCTGAGGGTGCTTGTTCCATGCGGACGAGGTGATGCAAAACAATTTATATTAGCAGTTAATGCTAGCGACATTCGGCGTTATAGCTCATTTTATAGATTTCTTGGAGAAAAACAACTAATAATTATACAAAAAGCTAAATAATTACATGCTTTGCACCTGAAATTGTGGCTCAAGAAAATTCCACCAATGAACTCTCATATTAAAATAGACTGCTTTAGGAAACTCACATGAATTATGAGATCCATGAATTCCGGGTGAGGTTGAATTGCTTCATCCTGCAGTTTCTGGTTGTCTTAGCAATCAGTCGATGAACCAATTGACTTGTCGGAAGCAAAAATTTCTGATCTCAGCGTCATCCTAGTCCTGCCTTCTTTCTAGTTGGTCACAGCTCCAAAAGCCAAAAGCTATTTTTTCATATTCCACTTGATGGTCGAAGCTCATTACGTCAACGAATCCGCCCTCCAAACCTTACCGAAGCGGGGTAGCGGTGAGGATCTTCTCTTTTTGCCATTCCTACTCACCATGCCCAACCGTCCTGTATCTCTCTTCTACCTGTTTAGGGGATGGGATCGAAGGCATATAGGAATGTTATGATAGCCACTTATTTTTGTCGTCTTTGATGGGAGCAAATCAGTAGAATCATAAGCTAAAGAGAGCCAGCCCTTTGACAATGTTCGGCAGCCTGGACGACTGGCCTCTTACTATCCTTTCTTTTGTGTATTTGTTCTGCCTCCATTCCTTCCATTGAACATATCCACGACTTGCAACGGCTATCGAGCTGTAACGAACATTGTACTGGATCGTAATGAAATGCCTTTGCCCCTGCTTTGAAAAACTCTGAACTTTTCTCAAGGCTTAGGTGAGTTGGGGCAAATCGGATCGGACTTATTTGGATAGAGTTCAAGTCGTCTGAGGGTCCTTCTTTCCTTTTTTCCAGTCCTCTTTTTTAATAGATTGAAGTGGATAAGGGTATATTTATACCAGGAGAAGCTTTATGGAGAAGTGGTCCATATATTTATCCATTTGTTTACTTATTTATTCACTTATTTATTTGGATATATATCGCGCTCAAAGGCACTCACAATCTAAATCCAATCGAAGCATGAAGTGGACGGGTTCAAAAACGATAGAATAAAAACTAATGAAAAGGAAAAGAGCAACTAATCAGTAGCCACTTTGATTTATATTTTTTCAATCGAACAGTTTTATGACAATAAGAATTTTCTGAACAGTCTATTATCCCTATACATATACTATTTCACAGAAACGGGGCTTCATAATAGAGTGGAGGGAATCCCAGAAAGGTCAGCCTGGTTGGGTTCTCTCAAGGATAGGTGGATCGCAGCCGAATCCTCCCCGGAAGACCGCAGAACCCAGCATAGGATTTGTGTTTTGTTAACTACTGTAATATCGCCGTTGTACTCGATCTAAAACTTCACAAGGTTGGCTAGTTATGGGCAAAGCTTTGGTCTCGGACGAGACTCGAACTTGTAGTTGTGCTTCCTGAGTACCGCGCATTTTATCTTCTACACTACCGAGACCGAGGGTAAGCGGGGTTTGGTAGTGTAAGAGATGAAGCTACCCCGCTTGCTCCTGGTCCCGGTAAAGGGATAAAGAGAATGGCTTCCGGGGAAGACAAGCATGGATCCTAGTCCTGTCCGAGGTCAAAATTTCGTCCATAACTCGCTAACGTGAGTAGAAGGTTTCGGACGGTAGCTATGCTATGGTACCTCTGTCCCTCTTGAAGCTACTAGGAAATGTAGCGACAGTGGTTGATTTGTAAGTATCCGACGAAAGGTTCATCCACTCTCATAACCTAACCTTACTAAAAGCGTTCCACTGAGCATTTATGTATTCTGGAACCCTATAAAGAGATTAGTTCCACTCAAATGTGTTATGAATGCCGAAACATGCTAAATTACCCACTTAAACTGAATTGCTATCCCTTTTTCTCCAACCTTTTGGAATGTAACTCCATCTTGCAAACAAATTCCGCTGCTACTCATTTCGTGGTTCCAGCTTGGGAAATGTTTTTATCCCTGCACTGCACTGTAAATGATTTCGGTAGGGTGGTAATTCAAGGGACCGGAAACTCCTGGGAACCCTTGGAGAGCTGAATCGCCTGTACTATCAGTAAACAAGTAGTCCCACCGGTTCTCTCTCTCTCGTTGTAAGGAAGCTATCCATCATCGTTGACATCTGAAGTAACGTTCGATTGGAGTTTCCGCTGAAAAAAACCATCTTTCTTGGAGTCTCAATGGAACACTTATCGAGATTAACACGCTCTTTGTTCCCGTTAACCTATTCACATTAGGGAACAAATGTCTTTGGCAGTTGCTGCTTGAAGAACTGGTTCTCGATCAAAGTAGTCTAAATCTTAGAGTGGTCCAGGTGAGGGAAAGAAGGTATTCTCCGCTCGAGGGACTCGAGGTGCATCACTTGTAGTGGTTCAGAGCTTATATGTAGTGCGATCATAGGAGTGACGAAAGGTCATGACGAGGAAATACTTATTTCACGGGATAGGGAGGAGGAAGGGGGCGGGGGATATAGAGAGAGTAGCGGGAGCAGCAAGGAATTACTCCAGCTTCACAGAAAACGGTCATAGGTCGGTTCAAAATTAATTTTCCTCTCTTTAGTATCTACCAACGAACACAATTCACCTGATTTGAAGAACAACCTTTTATTTCGAGGGGGTCTATCTCGTCTGTTTTAGAAATGGAGGGGACAAATCAGACCTCCATAGGAATTCCATGGCCAACTTGTAACAAGACAGTGTTTCTTCTATCTGGCCCTTAACCACTCAACAGAAGAAATGTTATGCTCAACTGAGTAGCCCATGAGATTCCTGCAACGCCCTAACTGTAGCTTGGGACTGTTTATCAGTTCTATCGATACCTTCTGGGAGACAATCCTACAAAACAAAGAGCATGTCTAAAAGTCGAGCTGATCCAGAAGCGTTTCGAGATTTTTAAAGCTGAAGCTCGTTGGTCTTTCTCGGTACTTGTACAAAAAAAGTCGCTTCTAATAAGAAAGCTCAGAAGAAGACTAGTTTTTGAAGCAAGTTCAGAAAAGTTCATGGAACCACTCGAGTGGTACTCCGAGTATATCAATCCCAATGCAATGCCACCACCTACATGCCGCTCTCATCCCGAAGCAAGCGAATCATTCATTTTCGACTACTCGATAGTAATTTCTGTGGTCGACAAAATTATAATGACCATGTTGAAAAGCGTTCTTTTTCGCCGGGATGTACTTTTTGTAGACTCCAGAAATCAGGAAGTGTAGCTCAGTGAAATTCGAAATTTTGATCATTGAAGGGCTCAAAAAGGTTGAAATATCCGAATGAGGGAACTTCTACTCAATAATGCCAGGTCATATCATAGAAGTGGGTAAAACCCTTGTCACTGTAATAGCCCAGAGATTTCGCACTTTGTTAAGCCGGTGGCATGTCACATCCTCAGAATGGCTTATCAATCCCATCTGAGCGATACGCATACCCATCCAACTTCCATTAAAAATTGTAGCAACAATTGGTACGTATTTGGCCTATACTAAAAAGACTTGTGGCGTTCAACCGATGGACCATTTTATCCTCTAGACGAGTCTGGTTGCAAGAATAACAGGCTTGGTTGGCTCGGGTTAGTATCGCACTGGGATTCAGCCGCAGATCATGCGTACGCCTTTTGCCATTACACCATTAATAAACTCCTACCAGACTGTTTGTTTTGCATTATCTCATTGGAAATATTGAAATTCGTTGTCTGATGTACGGAATTGTCTGCTTCATTTCCTCCTTCATTAGGATTCAGGTTGAAATTAAGATCTAACAAATGGGAGGTTCACTCTAAGAAACTTAGTGAGACCGACAACGATGTCACATTTTTTGGAGTGGGAAATGAATTATGGCGTATTGGGCACTCAAAATTAGTCACGACTTCTTCGAATGCCCCACCCCCTGAGGTTGTACAGCAGGTCATGTTGTTGTTTTTTTTTTCAAATCCGGTTTTGGCCAGAGCTGGTTGTCTGTTGTCGCAAAGAAAACTTCCTCTACTGAGGCATTGAAAAATTGGAGGAACGTTGAAAAAAACTCAGTGAGCAGCAGAGACTGTTTTTGGATTGATTTCGTATTATATTTGCGAACAATTACTTTTGGAGCAACGACGCATTCTCGTCCAAATTGTACCAAATTTTGCTCTGAATTTTGAAGAAATTAAATGGAAAACATACATTAACAAAAATCATTTTTGAACGATTTCGGAAGCAAACAATCGGCCAGAACGTGGAGCATCATGAAGTGAATGTTTGTGTTGTATGAGGTTTCCTTCCAACAAAAAAAAATCAAAAAGGAACACGAGTCTAATCAGAAATGGGTTCTCTGATAGAGGCTGTGACCAAGCTTTTGTCATACCGTCGACTGGGGTTTTGTCTAGAAAAATGGAGTTTGAATTGTTAGGTTATGTGGAAAGCGTCTGCCGAAAAGTCCACGAAAGTTGAGGATATTCATTGACTGATGCTTGTTTGAGAAAATTTTACAGGGATTCGATCCCTCGACTGTTGTTTTTCGTACATTGTTCTGCGCCCTTCATCCATTACACTATCGAGACCTCAGCATTCTCAGCCTCTTGATGAATTCCCCATGTATTCTCAAATAGAATCCGAATGCGTGGCGCAACCCAGAAGTTCAACATAGATCACTTTGGAGTGGTTTACTCACATGAAGGAGATTACTTGTGAGGTCGTAAATTCAAAATCCAACCTTCACAACTTTTAAGTTGAGATTTCGACCACACCGTGCCATCAAAGTAGGAGTTTCAAGTACGTTTGTAACATCTTTTATCTTTAGACTCTCTGCCGTAGCCATTAGACGACAATTTCAACAGATGAATGGCTCCAGTTCTCGACCTCATTGATGGGATTCTGCTGTTGTTCAACACCTTTGCAGGAGTTTCTTGCTTTCATTCTTGTGAAACTCGCCATTGAATTGCCCTCCGTGTGGCATTGTCAGGGAACTGCATGAAGATCTCATTATTCAAGAGTAAAACTATCGGAGTCAAGTTAAAACAGTCTCCAGTAAACCAGTTGGCGACCTTGACAATTGGAACAACTGTCGACGACCAACTGGAAAAGCTCAGGTATTATCAGAGAAAAGGGGCTGAACATATAGTGATGATCTGGGCCAATGATCTTGTCTGAATATGCTGAAAATAGGGGGAAGGAAGAAGCATCCTTCTGCTTCAAATGGAAGCTTTCTTCACCTGGAAAAGACAAAGACCAACCTTCATTGACTGGGGGTACTTCGTTGACCTTGCCAAGAGCTCCTTCTTTTGCGGGAATTTTACAATCGAGCAGACTGTTCACAAAAGCTTCTGAGTGCCATTCCAGGTGACTTCTGCGTCCTGTCAATGAGCTTCCTCTATCAAGAGTTTCCGATTGATATTTACAAATCCTTAGAACGGCGAAGACTCTCGAGATGTTCACGTTTTGGAGTGGCCCATACATTCTACTCCCATTTGAATCATAATTAACAACTGAACGGTTTCTGGCCTGTACAAAGAATTGGATGAACGCCTAATGTATGGGTTAACGTCTTTACCCTCTCAGTCAAGCCTGGTACGGACTAACTGATTCAGGATAGATAAAGGCTTCGTTGGTGTGAGTATCGGTCCGGACTTGATCCCTTGACCATTTGACTATGGCTGTTCGCTCGCTAGGTAGCATAGCCCCACTCCTTTCCCTATACTCTGGCGTTTAATATTGTTTATCTGATAATGAAAAGATGATTAACACTCCTCATGGGGTGCGCCATGCACCTGGCCTTAATTAAAAAGAATTGTGGTAAATCAGTGTCTGATTGTTATGTGAGCTGAACAGAGCACAGTTTTACCTTACCTAACCCTAACAAACTGAAGAGGAGCCGTATAAGTAAGTTTAAGTACAGGTATCCCTGCAACATTGCGTTCGATCCCTACATCTTGGTATACTTTGTTAGCTCCCATCTACGGAACCTTATATGTGATAGGGACTACGTTTCACACAACTTCACAATGTCCAGAAAAAATTTCATGAGCCGAAGAATTGCAGATACCCACTGGAACTTGCAGTACTGAAGAATAGGAAGGGAAAGGTAATTCGCGTTGCTCGACAATATATTTGGTTCGGAGATAATTGTCATTTTGTAAAGGGATGGAATTCTTCGGTCGGTAGAACTACTCGCATTGGGAAAACACCGAATGTCTTGTGAAGCAAATGCCTCGAGTTGGTCTATTCACACGCCAGAGAGGATAGGATGATCACGAAAACTGAGCTAGAACTTTTACAGCTATACACAGTTTCCATAGTGGTACTATAAGGGTATTATTATTTTATTATTCCAAACATTCATGCCTATGGTTGCCATAAGTGCGGGAACCTGAAAAGTAAAAAGTAGTAGAACTTTGGTTTTGACCAGACCCGTATCGAATTGGAATTCGATCACTAGTTCATAGTTGTGCTGCCGTCACAGTTTCATCGATACACACTCGTACGATGGCGGCCCCGATTTATTTTTTTTNTTTTTTTTAATCTCGTTTTTGTTTTGTAAAGCTCATTCCGATTTTTCGCATGAAATGATTGAGCTCCATTTTTGTATCATGTTTTGTTACTCATCTGTATTAATCAAAATGAAACTAACACCTCAACTGCGCCTAGATGCTGATGAAACTTCTTTTTGTATGCAGAAGGTTCAATGTTGAGGATGAGTTTTGTCTCGCTGTTCTGCCTCTTAGTCATTGCTCATTTCCCTCAAAATCAGTCATGCTTTTGACTCTCTCTCCCAAAAGTGTGAAACATTTCGGTCTCATTTGACTTACACTATTACTATCCTTGCCATAAAGGACAAAGGATAAAGTTTCTGGGGTTAATCGATCCTTTCGAAGAATGCGCCCTCGCAATCGACTTCCATTCAGAATCGTAGTGGCGTAATGAGTGCGTATGTGGCCTATACAATGACTTGCAGTGGCCAACCGATGTACCAGTCAATGCTTTTATCCTCCCAGGCGAGTCTGGTACCAATTCACCGACTCCGGAGGGACAGAAGGCTTCGTTGGCCTAGGCAGACATCGATCCGAGACTCAAACCCCTGTCCATGCATGTGAGATAGTGCGTCACTTGCCACTACACCACCTCCGCCCCTATCCTACTTTATTCTTTATCCTTACTGTATAAAGCTTAATGTGTCGTGTGTCTATGACTGTGTGTTTATGCATAAGTATATGTATCTGTGTGTACGTGTGTATGTGTATTTCTGAAATTCCTATGTTTTTTATGCGTTTGAATTTGTATGAGTGTGTGTACGTGGGTGTATTTGTATGAGGGTGTGTGTATATGTTTGTATGTTTGTATGTGTCTATGTGTCTATGTGTGTATGCGTGTGTGCCAAAATGTATGTATACTTGGCAATGTATGCCTTATAGTGTGATAGTCTGTTTGAACATCTGCTATGCGGTTCATAACTTTTCACCTTTCAAAGATAGAGCGTTCAAAATCGTCTGGCAATTATCGTTTAACCATGATTTCGCTCCCTCTCAACATAGGGACCTCCAAGACTGAAAGAGCGGAGGAGGAAAAATGGGATTTCCATTAGAGACCCTTCAAACGATATCGATCAATCAATATCGATCACAATTGCTTCGTTCTATGATTGATGAGGCATAGCCAATTTTCTTCTAAAAATAGCGTACAATCATTAAGAAATGTTCGAGTTTCGCTCCAGTAGTATTAGCCGATTGCATTTAATCAATACTGATCGGTATCGAGTCTAGTCTTTTGAGCAGGTGAATCTTCTAAGCAGGTGGGGCAGTATTGGGTATCCCTCTGAAGTTGCGAGCCCTGATGACAAACAGTGACCACAACTGTTCCACAATAATCAAAATGAAAAATTGTTTCGCCAGATGGATTCCATCCGACAGACCGTCCCGCAGACTGGAACAAGTTCGTGTGACTACTAGTGCCCCCCAGTAGGTGATACTTAAACTTTGTACCTCTCAATGTCATCATCACTGAGAAGAACTAAGTTCAGGCACCACCTACATCGCTGAGAGATTATTTCATCGTTGAAATGGGACATACTTGTAATTGAGTCAGAGAAGAATTTACAGATAAACGACTCACTGAAATGTGATCGTTAAGTCTAAGTGTGATTGAGACTAAAATGGTGACGAAGTGGAGCAGAACGATTAAATTCTTCAGTTTATGGGTGCGATCGGCTACCGAAAACTGGAGCACCTGGAACAGTCAGTAAACGACTTTGAGGGGTGAATTGTACATATTTTGCAAATTCACTTCTTGTAATCAGGTTTAGGTTAGATAATCAGTCCTTCATGATGAAAAAGCTCATAAAAGCACGAGTTGTCTTAATATGGCAGTAATGACCACAGTTAGTAATTGCAGTACTCAGCGATGAGCCATGGGAGCTACTGGACAGGTCGTAGAGCCATAAGAGAATAATCGGTAAAAGAAAAAAGTGGATAGTTATTCCGAGTTTGATCAGAATGAAGCTTGATGGGTTCCCCCCTCCCTACTCCCCTCCCTTCCCCCACTTGAGCGCTGAAGCCCATGACTCGCCTAGAGCAATCAGTCGCCTCGTTCAATCAGTGTTACTTGCAAGGACCATTTGATGCTTACACGTGTAATAAATACCAAGAAGAAGAAGACTCTCAGACCCTTTTTTCGATCTTTTTTCTCCGAGAATGCTCAAAATCTTTGGCAACCTTCGGAGGAATCTGATATTTTTGCAGAGTTCCACCATTCCGTGTTCTCGTGGCAACACACCTGTGTGCTCTACGATCGCTTTCGGAATTCTTCCGCCTTCGGACGTTTTTGTGGATCCGCTCGGCAAAGTATATGACATAATCTGATTCAATTCTGTAAGTGAATCTTTGTAATTGCCATGAGTCGTACAGACTAGTTCTAGGCAGAAACAAGTAATGTTGAGTTACTGCCGATCGTGTGTGGTCTAAAATGCGTACAGGGTGGTAGGGATCTGTAAGAATGCTGAAAAAGCGTGTCGCCGAACTTGGCTTAGGCCTACGCATTGAGCAGCACTCGCGTCTTCGGACTGCGCCATGCGTAAGCCTTGGCCGGGTTTGGTGTAATTGTTCTCTAAGGTAGTGGATTAGCCTTGGACTTGATTACGAGGAATAACGGGATTAGTCCATCACAGCTGGACTCTTGCATTATTTCTCTGTCGGGCCGGGCCTTTATCTGTTATAGTGTGAAGCGTTTCGCATTCAGCAGCCTCGTCCTAGGATGTGCCATGCCTCTGTATTCCATAATGGAATTTGGAACCACTGTTAGTGAAATTCAGTGATCTATTCTTATGAAAGAATGAGGTACCAGTTATCGACACGACAGAAATAGGGGGTTCGATTGGTCGAGATGTCCAACAAGGAAAATCCTCCAAAGACCGTACATTTTGTACTGGAGGAGTTTGTCACTGAATAAATATCTCATAATCTTACTGCTATTTTTTTGTAATCCGAATAGCTTCTAAATGAATATCAATTAATGACAATTGAAACAAAATAGTCCGATAGACATAGCCAGTCCGCTTAAATTTATACTGCCAAGTCTCATTCATGGATAACGTTCAGATTTTTTTACGTCCTTCTCTTGAATACTCAAATGTTTATTTCTTCACATAAGGTTAGTGGCTTGCGGGCAAAACTGTGGCCTTGGACAAGACTCGAACTAATACTCGTGCTTTTCGGGCACCGTACATTTCCGTGCGTCTTTACTCTATACCTAATTGTTTGCCCAATCGTTTACTTCTCCATTTCCTCGCCCATTTATTCCTGCTGTCAAGCTATTCGTTTTCAGGGTTTTTCAGTTTTATGTGATGCTTATAAGTCGTGCGAGCACTTATGAAATTACACCCAGGCCGGCCGATCCTGACTTTTCCGAAGTCGTTTAATTCTAACCTTCTACACAGTTGTAGATCGGCTGTCACTTTATTTCACAGTTGAACTCAGTGAGGCAAGTGGAATGAACCTGTGGTTACAGCCGAAAGTTAGTTAGGAGCATGGCGCATCCCGAGGCTGAGCATAAAATGCTTTCTTTCTACAGGGTCTCGATTACAACTGGTTCTGAGGAATTTTGTGTTTTTCTCTTTTTCTTATTGTGAATTTCTGATTTCCTTTCAACAACAGACCACTTGAACCATTATATTCTTTTTGTGGTCAACAATTCGAGACCGAAATTTCTTTGACTATCAAGGAAAATTAGTCGGAAATCAAAAAAGCCAAATAACTAACTGGCTTTCTCTGTCTCTCCAGAAGAAAAAAAAGAAGGAGAACGCATAACCGGTTACGCATTTACTGTTTAAAATTATATGGTAGTCGTAAAAAAACCTGCCTCGTTTCGAATAATTCGCTTTAGCGAACCCATTAGGAACCATGTGATTTTTTTGAGTACCAGGTCATACTCCTCTGATGAGACAAATCTTCTCAAGAGGGAAGAGAAACAAAAAATGGGGTAAAATTTGAATAGACAAAGCAAAAATAACAATAATGCTTATTTAAATATATTAAAAGTCATTATAAATAGTTGTCCTAAGTTTTTTTGGGAATTCCAAGAAAGAAGGGAATGACTACTGGGGTTTTACAGGTAACTCCAACCAGGTAAACCATGATGGATCAATCCAATCGGAAGTCATGATGGAACCAAATCATTTTTTCCATAAGAAAAACGTGTTGAGAGAATTTGGACTAAGGTTCACCTACAAAATTTATTACTAGTACTGCATTTATTGAAGGCACAGATGGTGTAGTGGCAAGTGGGGCACGATCATCCACGCATGGTCACTGGTTGGTACTCTAGATCGAAATCCGCTCAACCTTGCTAAGCCTTTCGTCTCTCCGGAGTACATTAGTCGGTACCATACTCGTCTGGGAAGATGAAAGCACTGTCTTGAAAATCGGCCAGTACCTCAAGTCGAATTGCTTAAGCTATAAATGCATTCAAACTGTCACCACGATTCCGAAT
Source organism: Haemonchus placei (assembly GCA_900617895.1). Classification (NCBI taxonomy): domain Eukaryota; kingdom Metazoa; phylum Nematoda; class Chromadorea; order Rhabditida; family Trichostrongylidae; genus Haemonchus; species Haemonchus placei. Next base: position 24,919 of record UZAF01017682.1, read on the forward strand.
AGAAGTTGGTGCAGGGAGTATTCCGAAATGGGATCAATGGGAATAATTAATTTATTTAAAAAGGCTCTAACCTTTCTTATTATTTTCACTACTTATAATATATTTGAATTATTGAAGTTTTAATATAGAGTTGACAATAGCCAGAAAGCAAGGGGTACCGGATTAATTTTTAAAATATAATGGCTATCCAACTAGGTTCTCTTGGATGTTTGACCACAAGCCCGCAATTACCTACTCTGGATCCGTTGTAGATATTTGGCTGAAGCGAACGCTTTGCTGAATCCGATTTGAATTGATTTGGCCAGTATGACTCGCCTTGAATCATGGAAAGGCGAAGTGAGTGTAGAGTTTTTTAATGCCTTACTGTATTTGGTTATTGGAAAGGAAATAAAAGGTATCGTAGACAGTAACCTTCAGATGGTTGCTTCAGAAAGCTACAGGCATCCATTTACGAATTTCCTTAGTCACTGAGTACAGTAGTATAGTAGAATTGGCTGGAGAAAAGTAATCTGGTTGCTCTGGGAGTGATGGTCACGCCTGTTCGTACTGAAAAACAGTTCACTGACTTTTGTTCCATTTTGATACCACACGATACGACAGATATGATATGATATGATATGATATGATACGAGGTGGTGAGAATATATCTGAAAAGATTATTCGCTCATCTGCAGCAGAAGGAAAGAGTGACGGTGTCATACTGAAGCTGATTTTTAATAATGGCACCCTCACTCTAAATTTTTGCCTTCACTATCCAGATGTTTGTGCACATGTATACTGATTCTACTGCCTTCTCTCACAGGCAACGAGTTCTTTGTATTTTCACTTTCCCTGCCAGGGCTTTTATGCCTCCTACTCGTCTGACATTATTGTTCCTGAACCTAACCGCTCTATTTTTCGGGATCCTACCAGCGTCTCACACAGTGCCTTCATGCATGTTGTAGGATAACTTTAGACCCATATTCCAAACTTGCTGGACTGGTGGTGTGAGCTAAGACTCTGCTCCCACATGACGTTACAGATGAATAAAAATCGGCTTATGGCAGTAGGTTATTGCATAGACTAGTCACGCATTGGGAAGCATTCATGTTCCTGGATCAATGTGAAGTGCGTGGCGTATTCCAAGTAGAGATAGCTGACACGATGTGTTTTTTGTTTGATTTACCATTTGGAAAGAGGATATCTGTGTTCATAAAATCAGTATTCGATTTAGCAGTTCCAATTTCGACAAGCAGTTCCTTCAAAAAGTGACTACAACTTTATTCTAGAAGTCTTTTAACTTTAGGCTCTCTGCCGTGGCCATTAGACGGCAATTATTTCAGCAGAGTAGAATGGCTCCAGTTCTCGACCTCATGGATTGCATTCTGCTGTTGTTCAACGCATTTGCAGAGGTTTCTTGCTTTCATTCTTGTGTAACTCGCTATTGAATTGCCCTCAGTGTCACATTGTCAGGGAATTGCTTGAAACTCACATTATTCAAAAGCAAAATCCTCAGAGTCAAGTTAAAACAGTGCACATTGTATCAGTGGACGACCTTGGTAACTGGAACAACTGTTGACGATCTACTGGAAAAGCTCAGGCACCATCAGGGGAGGGAACTGCACTAAATTATGATTTATCTAAATCTCTTGAAAAATAGGGAGCATTTATTGGATTTCCTTCAATAGGTTTTCTTATTCGATAGGTGGAAGCTCCTGCGAAATGGTGCTCTGCTTTATGCCATGTGTTCTGGTGTCATTTGTCACTCGTCGATTTATTTGAACGAGTACTTTGTCCATATTATCGCTATGGATGCAACGATAGGAGCTCTTGTCCAGGAAAGGTTGAACACGATAAATGAGGGGCCTAACGAGATCGCGCTTGTTACTAATGTTTAGTAGTATCCATCAGAGAGATTAATACCTTTCATGAAGATTCTGCTTTTACACCCTAGGTTTGAATTTATCATTGCCGAAGATAGAATGACCTCGAATAGCCACAAACTTTGGCGAAAATTCAAGTATTGCCACAGGATTTGCGGAATAATATTTTGTACCATGTTTTTTTTATGTTTTTGATCATAACCACTCTTTTTTGGAAATCACCAAGTTTTCAGCTGGGAACGGTCTCGTCCCGCGTGCCAGTAACAAATAAAAAAAAAGAGTTGACGTCAACTATTATTAGGAACCAACATTATATCTTGTATACTACCGTTAGGTTTTTCGTAGATTCTTCAATGATTTTCTATGCAGTATAACCCGCTCTCACATTAAAGCGTAATTTTTGAGTAATGTGAAATGTAGGGCACTCAAGGGGGTTTTTTCACCTGCTCGCGGTGGTATTTGGAGGTGCGGTAAAACTGAGGCCTGCTCATCGGCGTGAGCATGAAGTGAGCAGTTTGAACTGTCGTAATTTTGTGAACCTCCAAATTTTTTGACTACAATCACCCCCATCAGAAGGGTCCGCCCCACACTCGACTTCCATTCAGAATGCGTGAATGCGTATGTGGCCTATACAATGACATGTGGTGGTCAAACGATGTAAATGTCAGGGTTTTTATGCTTCCGAACAGTCTCATACCAATCAACCGACCTCGGAAGAATGGAAAGCTCGGTTTGCTTGGAGGCTATCAATTTAGGATGCGATCCCCGGAATATGAGTGCGTCATTTAGCTTCACACCACCTCCTCACATTGTGAAAACATAAAAGAAGTGGGTGCACCACTCAATTAACACTATACTATGGCTATTTTACTCACAAGTGATTCGTTCAAAAAAGTTCAGAATTTCAGCATTTCTTCACAGCCACAGGTATTCCGGTCTCACTTCAAGTCATCAGCTGCCGAACGATCTCAGACGATTTCCTCAAAATGATCTCTATGTAATCGTAATAAATTTTCCAATTATGCCTGTGTGCGATCCGTATTGGTCGATCCTTCTCGGAGTACTTCTATACATTCGAATTCCGTTCAGAATTTCATGGGCTCGTGAAGTTCATCTCATATCGAGTTGAGAATGCCAATCAACTAGAGCCAATACTTTTAATTCTCCCACAAGAGTAGTTCGTACTGGTTGAACAGCCAACAGTAATTGGAAGCTTGCATTCAACACGATTGGGTATCAAGTCGGAATTTTATACCTAGCTTATACGATTAGTAGCTAACCCATCTGTCCCGACTCAGCACCTTTGTAAATAATCACACCAACTTTGATAGCTCTTGGAAAGCACAGCTCACGATAAATAAAAATGGTTTCTGAGATTCTCCCACAATATGGATTTGAGGCCCCCGTGTATACCATATCTGGCACTATTAGGTCGGAAAACGGTCTGGTTAGGGAGCTATAAAGGCTTAAAGATTGGCCCGTGTGTATCCTCAGACGAGTTTCACCGGCATTTTGGAGGCTTCACCGGTCACATGGGAACCCATGTAGGAAGCTCGAACAACTTGTCATGATTCATAGCGACAGTAAAAGGCAGTTCTAACAGAGCTGGCTTGATGTGGTCAGCTCTTTGTGCAATTGCAATAACTGAAATCTCGTCCAAATACCCTTCCATCTTATTTCCGTCATGGCACTCTCGTCCAACCTCAATTTTCCCTTCTTTCGAGGAGTCATATTTCCCCCGAAATCGGCGAATTCTCTCGCTTTGTTCACCACCGAATAACTATTCCCAATCTATACTTACGCTTTTCGAATAAAAACGAGTGCCTCAAAATTATCATGAACTGTGCCTTTAATTCTATGTAATGCAGATTCCTCGATCGGGATTCATGCAGTAGAATCAGCTTTTCAACATTTCCAGACCGGATGATCACTACCATATTTCCTCGAAGAGTTGTTCTTCAGCGTCTTCCATTGTAGGGCATAGTACAGGCCGACAGCAGAGGAATGATCAACGTCCCCGGTCCGAGGCTAGACGCATGGCGCATCCCGAAGGCTGACCGTCGAATGCGCCTTTTTCTTGGCATTTCTTCAACAAATTTTTCCACACAACTACAATCCATTTTGATTTACACTACCTGTACCATCTTGCCTTTGGCACTTTTGCAGTAAAGTACGGTAGCCGTAGATCCCTAAACAGAAGTCATTCAATAAAAAAAGGAAAGCTGCTGGGAAAAAGGTAAATTTGAAGGAAATCTGACGGATCCCCTCCAGGAAAATCTCTGTTTCCCCTTTAAGTAAATGTAATTGTATAACTGGTTGTTAAGGTAGTACCTTCAGTTCTATGGAGTTGGAGAAACCTCCATGATGGCCGATAAATTGTATCGAGATCTCATTGAAGGACTTGGTATTTTCTTTATTACGAGCCTACCTTCTTTCCCGGATATATCATGGAAGGCATGCAGAAGGACATTCACGGAGGGTGAGAATTCTCAATTGACTCGTATTCCCCCTCGTCCTCGATCATACCGATCGTTAGCTGCTAGATCACATTCGTAAGATACTGAGGACAAGAGCTTAACGAGAAAACCCCTCAAATCAGTCAGTCTTTAGCTTCCATTACATCCATATAGGTTGTATCATAGGATCCGTAGCTGAGGGGATCGCAGAATTCGTAGCTTCTCGCATCGAAACAGTGTTCCAGGGTACTCTGGCCCACACATTCCAGTGGTCAAGTAGTCCCTCTGATACCCTCTCACTTTCAAAACCCCTTTTCTTGGTTAACATTAGATGTTTACCACCCCTGTGAGCGCAATCATCCTCGCCCTTGTTGGTGCGCCTCCGAATAACACGGCGCCTTGTCCGCATTTAGCACTACTGCATGTTACTTCACGCCTATCTGAAAAGTGTTGTCTCCGAGGGCAGCCAAATGTTCGATGATGCCTCGAAAAAAAAAACAAGTTCCAGTGTTGTCAGTTCGCATGAGGGCATGCATATCAGCAGTGTCTAAGCAAATGAACTGTGGCAATTGAACGTTATTGATTTGTTTGCGTTATCACTAGCGGTATCGATTCGAACCGTCTCCTATTTTTCACATTGTCCTGTACTGCATCTTCCTGCTTGTTACTTCTTTCCTGTCCGTGTTTTTGAACGATAGTTGTTATAAAAACATCGAAGGAAACCAGTATTATATTATTGCAGGGTATGTCTGATCCTTCAAATGAGAGGGATCAGGATGTTGATGCACTAAGGCGAAATGTCCGTCCAAATTTCGCAGAGGATGGTGAGCTTACAATGACACTAAGACTGATTTAATTATTACTGGAATTAGACAGCGGCGTTATTGTCCTTTTTCCATTTGCCATAGGCTTCCAAGAAATTCCAGCCTTTACAGTGTACGGTGACAAAAAAGGAACGCAGACCGAAGATATTGAGTACAGTGAGTCTTCTTTGGCTCAAAGACGATCGGCATTGTTGGTAAAACTTAAACAGCTTAAAGATTCCCATGGAACAACAACTACGGATGCCATTACAAACCGTGCGGATAGTATAGATATGGTAGGTGTAGGTTTTTTGTACTCTCCCTTCGTTTATTAATGTTTTTGAGTTATGTGATATTTCAAAACCTATGCAAACAACCGTACTCAACTTGAGTCTTGACTCGCGATATATTTGTGTCGGTTGCATTTTCCTTTTGAGCGTTTACTTCAAAAATTGCCGTGGTCCACAGTTTTTTTGAAAAGGAGTGCAGAAGTGGCAGACTGGGAAGTTATTGCTGGGAACTGAAGGTCACCAGAAAGAGCGGTTCCACCAAGAAAAAACACAATTTGTCTGTTGCTCTACCGGGAGCTTAGACGTGCAGAGGTATTACAGTACGCCTCTTTAGAGGCTTGTTTTTAAAATTCCTTTGTGTTGTGTCTATTTTGTCAGTCGCTACGCTTCATAAAAGTTGAGCAAAGCTTTCAAAAATCTTTGGTAAATTGTAAATGGTAGCCGCAAAGCATATGTTCATATTCGATTGAAGGAAGGGAACTCGTAAAGGCTTCAGCTTGTTTTGAATTTTAAAACATTTAGAAGCCTTCTTAAATCTCCCATCATGTATGTTTTTTAGGGCGAGTCCGACATCGAGTTCGAATATAATGATTGCGACACTCTTCTCAATGAGCTGTCCGAGCTCTATACCTATTCCGAACTGGACGACTTTGCTAGCAACATTCAATGTTGGAAGGTCTACGCCGACAATATTGGAGTGAGTAAAAGTTGAGAACGAATGTTTTCAGTGGTGTAGTCACGGCAGTACCGTGTAGATTTTTTAATTGTGTTTTTTTTTTAGATTCCGGCTCCCTTTCACTTTTCGCCTTTACCAGAGGCGAAGAAAATGTTCATTATGCAAGATCTCTGTGCTAGAATGGAAAGTGCCGAACCTGATGTGCGGCTGGCTAGTGCTCGGATTGTCTTATATATCTTACAGGTATGGAACCAAGTTCCTTTCTGGTAAGGAAAAAAAACTCAAAAAAGTCGGCATATGTCTAGCTGGGTCGTCTTTTGTCTCCAAACGCGTTCTGCTGCACAAAAATCTTAGTGCACGTCATGGTGTTACAACAGCTGTTCCACTTTTTGCACTAGTCTGGTGAAAGTCGAACGTAGTGCATGTTTATTTTGTCCGAAATACCTAGATCAATAGCTTCGACTGAATTTCGAGTTAACATGCCAGGTACATGATGACCAACAAGTACTTTTACCTTTGAAATTTTTCATTGATTCATTTCATACTGAAATCGTTGCTATCAGCACCGTGATATGCAAAAATTTTTTGAAATTTTTTAAATTTTCATGGTTTTCAGGGCGCCTATCTAGATTTCAGCGACGAAGAAGATGTTGAAGCCGGCTTATTATTGAGTGCTACTTCGCTGGACAAAGGAACAGGTGGTCATGAAAAGGATTGTGTTTGCAATGCATTTCTCAATGCTCATATCGCTCACAAAGCAGGAGCCTATCAGGTTTGTATATTTGGCTAGTGCCATACTTTTAACTACACGGTCGCTGTGGAGAAGTAACAAATGTCAAATTTACAATGCAATGAGAAATGGATGGCTTCAGAACACTCTAAATTCAAGAATGACCAGGATTAGCAACCCTTGATTAGCCGAATTTTCGTTTCTTTGAACCGTCGAATCGCCACTCTTCCTGGCTGCCTCTCGCTTGTCGCCTGTCACCCAGTTGAAAGCTTCCTGTCGCGCTTATGCGTGTGAGGTCTACATCTGTCTATCGCAGAGCCATGAAGTCCCGTGAGCCTCCCTAGCCCGATCGAAACGGAATTATGATTCCTCTCCGAACATCTTGACTTGTCTGCATCACAGGGGGTCTGCCGTTGTAGGTTTCCTAATCGAGGAGAGAACACGGCTGGTCCCAGAAAGGAGAAATAAGGAACAAAATATCCACCTCAGATGAACTGTTTGAAGCAGCCGGGTGTGGCTGTCGAAATGAACAGTGAACAAAAGCCTTCGATTGCTTATCCGAAGACAATGACTGTTCTATTTGAAGGCGTGAAAATCTTGTCAAATCGTTATTATAACCTGCGAAGCTCCCTCAGGTGTTTCATTAAACTTGTCTGGCCTCTGCTGCTTCAATCTGCACTGCTGCTCTGCTCTCTTTCAATCATTCCTTATTGTTCTCTCCATGACTTCGGAAACTATAGTTTTGTTCACATAGAATTGTTCACTGGATTACTCTCAAATACGTCGTCGATGATAGCCAATTATTAAGAAAATCTCCTACTGTACACTATGAAATCTCAGTATCAGCAATACGTTTGTCANCCTGTCAACGCAGTGTACCATGATTAACAATTCCTTAATCTAATTACCTGATTTAGGCACTCTGTACACTTCTTATGGCGGAGCTATGTGAACCGTTTGACAACGGTCCCGGCTTGGCTACTGAAGGGGGACGCGAATCAAAGGCAAGCTCAAGAGGCAGTCGGTGTCCTAGTAGTGCCGATTTGGCTGAAAGTGGTAAGAGAATTTATGAATTTCTATGAATTAGGACTTTTATAAGTGTTTTAGTTGTGCGCCCATAGCTACAGTGAGTACGACAACTGCCTTATTTATTTGTTTACTTGTTGGCTTATTCGCTTTCACAATTATTGAATAAGCTTTGCGCTTGCTATAGTAATAAAGTAAAGCATATTTCAATTCCATCTTATGATTTCATGGATTTTTTTCTTTACATGATGCGTATCTGTTCCAGATCGACGGAACCGTCGAGCTGCTACCATGGCAGACAACGAAGCAATGAGAACAGTGTTGTCGGCTTTGTATCATATGGTGGAATTGATTCGTAACGAAGAACTTACCAACACATTCCTAGTTGATGATCCCAGTTTGCAAGCCAGAGCAACCGCTTTTCTTGAAGAATTGAGTGAGTTCAATAAACCTTCATAGTGGTTCCGAGATTGAGATACATACTTCCCATTCTAGGTGAACCGCTCGATCATGTGGGCCAGCCGCTGCTTCTCGTGCTATTTGAAATGCTCCCCCCGTTCTATACAGGAAATTCGCCCCATTACCCCATCAAAAAAGTTTGTTCTCTTTAATGTTTTACTCAGTCTTATGCATACTTTTCGCTCTCTATTTTATTGGCATATTTTGATCTGCACTGAACATTTGCCGAATATCGCGTTTTGAAAGCAGTCACATTTCAGATTCTACTTCTTATATGGAAAATTCTGCTTGCGACGTTAGGTGGTTGGCGCCATTTGGACGCAATGAAAGCAGCAAAAAGAGCCGCGCTCGGTCTTCCAGTAATGGAGAACACTATAGCTGTCGCATCTTCTTTGCCTGCCACTCTTATCAATGACGGTGAAGCAGGTGTGTGAAAACGTTTGAAAAAATGATAAGATATTAAGTAATAAGTTTTTTGAGTGCTTTTTTATGAGCCATGGTTCCACATTGCTAGCCATATTAAGGGGCTAGAATGGCAGCTCGTCGTATTGTTCCCATTGGGCGTGTTATGGCTCGACAGTTGGCCTACGCTGGCAGTGAAGAAGCAAAAGATGAAGAATTCGATATAGGTAGTTAAAGCACTTGATCCATTAATAGAGAAGAGAGTTTGGAGGTCAAAAATTTCAGGAGCAATAGCCAGTGACGATTATATGCCAGATGCAGATGTTCCAGCTAAACGAGGTGATTTTATGAAGGAAAGCCAGAGAGATTGTCGCTGTTTTGGATTTGAAGTTTTAGGGCCTGAATTGCGGCAAGTAGTCAGTGGTGATCGTACTCCTCGTGCTGGCTCTCCTATGCCTAGAGAACCTCCCAAGAGAAGTTTGCCATGGCGAAGTAAAGTCTCGAAGCAGGAAATTGAAGCGTTCCTTCAACAAGAAAGGTTCGGTTGGTTTCATTTTCTGGTTTAATTTGTTCGTAAGAATGTTTAGCCTTTCTTTTACAGGCAGAAGTTTTTCCAATATCAACTGCCCGGCGACCTTGAGACAATGTTCGCCTTGCCACCACCAATTCATCGAAGTGTGGAAGCGTTGCGGAAACATTTGTACACGTCTATAGGAGAAATCCAGGTATGTCCCTATCACATTCTCTTTACTGACAAGATCCGGACAGTTGGAAAGTTTTATACCTCCAGTACCCCCATCATGAACTGATATGTAGTTATTCAGCTGTGGTGATTCACAGGTTTTGGAGTCGGTTCAGAGTGGCGGAACGCATTTCCTAGGTAGACAATATGCATTATTGTAGGTCCCACAGACCAATCCTTCGGTGAAATGCATTTTAGATGTGCCGGCATTGAATAGTGTAAACATATATTGCTGTTTTTAATGATGTGAATATAAAACTGAGCCGTTGTTTTCATATTGGAATAATCTTTACGAGAAGCTTCCCCTTTATCTGAAGTCAACTTCAGGCCGCGCAAGACGAGGACTTCAATCGTTACTTATTCTCAAGAAAAGAGGATGTTGAAATGAATAATGTGGAAGAACTTTATCGATTGCTTCTGCCAAATCTGTGCCAATATGTTGTCGCTCTCCTGAAAGTATTATTGGCAGCAGCGCCGTCGAACAAGGTCCTCTCACAGCTCATTTCGAAAGAACCCTTTGTTTGTATTTTGTGAGGCAAGAAATTGAGAGCCCTGTTTTTTTTTTCAGGCGAAGAATGATGCGCTCAATATTCTGGTCGACGTTTTAACACCTGAGACAGATGGATGTGACATCTTATCGAATTCCATTAGTCTTGATCACTCGACCAGTAGCCCGTTGGAGGAAAGCGTTCGACTGGCTATCGATATAAATAGACATAAGGAGGTAAAAATATTCAACTCTGCCTATTCAAACTCTTCAAAAGTTTTTTCAGATCATGGTAAAAGCGACATCATCGATTCTGTTACTTCTCATGAAACACCTTCGATTAAATCATATCTATCAATTTGAATATTTAAGTCAACATATCGTAAGTATACTAAAGCTCTCTTTGACATGATCCTTGCTCTGATCTGAGAGTTCATTTACAGGTCTATGGAAACGGCATTCCTCTCCTTCTGAAGTTCCTTGATCAAAACATGACGCGGTATGTGCAGTCGCGTTATGAAATTTATCCATACAACTATCCTCAAGCACCACTACATTACGTTAGAAATCGAGGTGAGTGGATTTGGTTAGGCTCACACTGGCTATCGCATTTAAGTGATTTCAGTGAGCTGTAAGGGAGCTTATTTAGTCATGGCCATTCACGCCATACTTTTATTCCTTACGTATTTGCTGATTAAGAGTTTCTCTGGAACCTACCTCTGGGTGTTTTTGTGTCCGAGTTTTCAATGATGTTTTCAGATGAGTGGCCTGTCCTTAATTCGGAGAATGTGGAAGGTAACGAAAGTGAACGTAGAGGCATGTATTATATGTGGAGGAATATGTTCTCGTCAATAAATCTCATTAGGTGAGTTCCGCATATTTTGCGCTTTCTTTGTGTAATTCTACTTACCCGAGTGCCGTTCAGGGTACTTAATAAGCTAGTCAAAGGAAAACAGTCTCGTGTGATGATGTTAATGGTGTTCAAATCGGCGCCTATACTGAAACGTTCTTTGAAGATTCGCCTGGTATGCTTTTCATTCACATGTATCATGTATTGCTGTTAAACACGAAAAAGTTTGATCTAAAAATGTTTGCTAGTGCGTATATTTGTTCGTTTGTTTATTTTTGTTATGGTTACTTTTCAGGGGTTGTTCCAGTTCTTCATTCTAAAAGCGTTGAAAATGCAGTCACGATATCTTGGTCGGCAGTGGAGGAAAAGTAATATGGATATAATGTCAGCGATTTATAACAAGGTCCGACATCGTATGACCGATGACTGGGCATTCGCTAACGAAATGCGGAAGTCTTACGATTACCACTGCGAAGAGAGCGAATTGAAAGCGGCGGTGGAACGTTTTCATAGCCGAAGATATGCGAAGATCCACCCGCAACTTGCTATTGGTGAGTTCTATGGTACTCCATTTCCGAATAATTAACCCAGTAAAAGAACTTTCACTGTTATTATTTGAGAGTCTTGTCCGCGCACGCTCCTGTGTGCTCCGATCAGAAACCGATGACTTGTAATGAATCAATATTTGATCTATAAAAGTCCGCCAACTTTATCTTTATCTTTGCGGTACGGTCTGGCTTACAGTATCGAAAACGATCACAATCATTGACTGGTGTGATAATTGCCGTTTCTCTGACCAAAACGCAAATCTGAAAATTTTGACGAATATCGATCTGAATCAACCAAAGGTTGATTAGTCAACTGAAGTTCAATCAATTCCTTTACCATTGTTCCTCGAGTTGCGTTTTTTTTTTCTTTTTGAGTTGAAAAATTTCATTTCGAAACCTACCATTCCAACGGATCCAACGATGTGTGATGTGTTAACTAGTCTGGGTTACTTTCCGTCCTCGAAGCTGACGTGTATCTCCACATAGGATACAGACACATTCATAGTTAAAAATAGATCCTTTTCACCCACTACCTCTCTCTCACCATTTCAGTCATACCACTAGTGAAGCGATCCCCTTGCCAAGGTCTCCAGCGCTTGACTTCGAATGTGCTCTAAGTTTTAAGACAAGCACTTTCTTTCACGGAAAATTTCACGTACTCGTAGGGCATACGGATTTTCTAGAGGCCATTAGGTTTACAAAAATAAAGTTTTGGTGAACGGGGCCGAGCTGAAATGAATACTACACTAAATCTTTATTTTTCAACGTTTTAATTTCGACAATTCAGTAATAGTTCAGGTTTTCGCAGTGTGTGGCCCATTTTAGGGGTTTTTTTTTTGGGTAACACTTTTGCTATCTCTTTATAGAGTTGTGACAGGAGGGGGATGCTGGGTTTGGATTCACTCCAATTTCTTGGCATCCCTTCATGGATGCGTTCTGGGCAGTGTGTGAGAAGCGATTTTTTGCTTGCTCCCGCTATTTTCATATTTAATCTGGTATCAGCCATTATAAGGGCGGAGGTGGTGTAGTAGCAAGTGGCGCACTATATCACTTGCACGGTCAGGGGTTCGAACCCACGATCGGTGCCCGCCTAGGCCAACCAGGCCTTCCATCCCTCCGGGGTCGGTTAATTGGTACCAGACTTGTCTGGGAGGTTAAAAGCACTGACTTGTACATCGGCTTGCCACCGCAATGTCATTGTATAGACCACATACGCACTCATTAGGCCACTACGATTCTGAATGGAAGTCGAGTGCGGGGGCGCATCCCTGAGACGGGATTGATTAATGCCAAAAAACTTTATCCTTCATCCTTTTATCAGCCATTATCTCAGTAGGGTTCCGCCATAGAACATGAATCATTTGAATCCACAAACTTTTGGCCACCTCTCGCAAATATTTTGAAAGAACGACATTTTTTTGTCAGACATTTCGTGGGATTTTGGAATGACTATCGTAATTCAGAGGTGAACGATGCTCCAATGCCTGGTGATGACTATCTGAATCGTGTGAATCTTCGCGAATTTGAACCGGTGGATAACTGCCTCCATTCCGTTTTGGGAAAGCAACCTGAGCTTGGAAAGAGGTATTTTCAAAGGCTCCCTTCTCTCTTTTTTTTTTGAAAGGAACAGAGAGGAATACTGAAGTTCATGTTACAGGTTCAAAAATAATTATCGAAAGTGGATGGAGGATGAAGTTATTAAGAGGACCATTGATTGGGACCGGCTCCTGATGAACACCAGAGGAATTGCTCTATCTAAAGACGTTGCATGCTGAATGATCTATTTATATTTCGTTCGTTTGCTACCGCCTGTGTATACCAGAATATTCGACCGTTAGAACATTTCATTTACACCGTGTTTGATCTGCTTCCCAAGTGACCAGTTGCTTGAAATTTAAGTTGGGATATGATGAATTATGCGTATTTTCGTGAGGTGTTTTGCTTTTTGGGTGCATATTGGAGCTTTGAAAACGAGCGCTCAATTGCCAATTGTTAGAACGGCTGACCAGTACGAGATTATGACCTTATTTCCAGACCGCTATACTTGTACAGAATTGCTTTAATGAACTGAAGATTCTTTTTTCGCAATGTAATAAATCCTTTATACCTTTCCGTTGTTTATCATCGAACGGTGTTGATAATCCGACTATCTTACTTCTCGCTTGTTATCATTTTGGGTAAATACCGAAGGGTGGTTTAGATGTTCTGCCGCACCCTCCCCCGACTGCCGAAACAGTGTTCGTCTCTTGCATCTCTCCTACTAACCACGCAAAGAAGGTACTGTTCTGTCAATTTTTGATATTGGGGGCGAAGTGTACGAGTGGTTTACCGTGTTTTACAGCAAAACAAGTGTAGCTGGCCGCATTCAGTCTCCGGTATATGGTGTTAAGAAAACAGCGCCGGTTGAAATACAAATAGCTGATTATGCTAAATATATCTGGGACGATTCTGTGACTGAAGATGATCCACTGGTATGGCGAAGTTCTTAGCCACGCTTTCTTGGAGACCAGTCTTGTTCTTAGGTAGTACGCTTGCGAGAACAGATCCTAGCTGGTTCACGTGCAGCTTTAGCATCTGCGATTACCTTGGTGGAGTCCAGAAATCCAAAGAAACGAGCGCAGGGAAACATGCTTCTTCATGTGAGTTATGCTCAAGCAATTCTAGTCTATTTTTTCCGGTTCATCAGTAGCATTGTTGGCAAAGTCTTCATCTTGGCGGTGTCGGTGATTAGAGCATTGTAATGATAGGTGGATCGAGATTATCACACAGAGTTCGCAAATTTCGATATATTAAATGAAGTGGATGAGCAGTATTGTTTTGACCCGTTGCTCGAGACGCTGAAATCGGTAGATGCTCGTGAAAACCGTTTCTGAATCTTTCCTGATTTCAAAGAGTGTGCCACTCCCATCATTTCCGTAATCTTCGACACTACCTACATCTGATGTGCAACCTGTTCTTCATGGAACTCTGACCTCCACATGTAGCGCCCACCGTCGAGTTGCTTCCGAAATAACTACTGGACTTCCATGGGGATGCGCTTCCATGTGTTTTAATCGTGCCATTGAAGATACTTGCCAGGGATTTGCCATATTACTGAGGTTCTTCTTTAAACAATTTGGGAAGCTTGTCTTATGTACCAATCATCATCATTATATACTTCGTATTACACGGCCTTTTCTAGTCTATCCTTGCCGCAGAACGAAAACGTTATCAGGAGAAGGGAAAGGAAGCGATGATCTACCGTATTGGTGAGCTTAGTACAGGAACAAAAATTCAGTCCGGCGCTTGGCTCTTACAGTAATCCGGCACGGTTGGTGGGGTAAGCCAGGAAGTTACTGTAAGAGCCGAGTGCCGAACTGAATTTTCGTTCTAGTGAGCCTAGTTGTTCGAACCTTAGTGATAATGCGCTCATATTTTATGTACTCTTCTATAACAGGAATATCTGGCAGTCCGGGAGTAGGAAAATCTACATTTATCGAGGCTCTGGGAAAACATCTGATTAACGACCGCGGCAAGAAGATCGCAGTTCTAACAATCGATCCTTCCAGTGCAGTGACTGGAGGTATTTGCTGTTTCTGTATGGGTTACTTAAGTAATGAAAATAATCATTCACTCGTGATAACGCTTGTTTGTAGGATCATTACTTGGTGATTTAACGCGAATGCAAGAGTTGTCACGAATGCCCAAAGCCTACATCAGACAGTCACCAACCAGTGGTGAGCAGTAATTTCTAAGATGATAGACCAAGCAAAAGAATCAGGCCCTTCTCTTTTTTTTTCAGGATCGCTGGGAGGTGTGACAAGGGGAATACATGAGGCGATTATTTTATGCGAAGGAGCCGGTTACGATGCAGTTATTATTGAAACTGTCGGTAGGTGACTGTTTAAGTCATTCTCCTCGAGTGACTTTTCCTTGTAACTCGTAGGATTGCAATGATTTGCAGGTGTTGGGCAGTCAGAGGTCTCAGTGGTCGATATGTGTGATATATTCTGCTTATTGCTCTCACCAGCTCATGGAGACGAACTACAGGTGTACTTTTTGTGTTTTCAGTTGAGCTATTGACAACGAATGGTACCTTGACTTGAAGCAGTGTAGGGCCAATAGATAGGGACGGGAGATATCAGCAGTCAGCAGGGATGAAGGAAGGAGAGGTGATAATATGGAGGCTGAAAGGATCAGTTATGTTATTGCTAAATTGCTCTTTCGCCCTTCAGGGTGTGAAACGTGGAATAATGGAACTCAGTGACCTACTCGTCGTTACGAAGGACGATGGAGATCTCCGAGCTAAGGCGAAGTTAACACAAGCCGAGTACATATCGGCACTGAAATACTTACGACCGCGGGTTCCTGTGTGGAAGCCAAAGGTGAGCTGCAGTCATTTCGGGTTTTATTTAAGTCTCCCAAATTGGTCTCAGCGAATTGAAAAACGAGGCGAATGAACTCCATGAAAACTTGTTTATCCTCGATCCTTTGTGTATAAAGGAATTCCTGGAAATCACACGCTTCCGAGAAGCAGAGTTTTCTACCTACTTTTTATTTAACGAACTATTAATGGTTTGAATCAGCTACTATTTTTTATCACACCCTTAAGCTTTCCGAACTAAAATTGCAGTCAAGCATTACTGTTTGATGGATATAAAAGTTTATTCGTTTTACTTTTTTAAGGTGCTTCGTTCTTCTGTAATGGATCCGAAGTCAATAGAGGCAATTGCCAACACCATGTATGAGTATTGGGACACCATCATGAAATCTGGTGATTTGGAGAAACGACGTTCTGATCAGATGTCGAGATGGATGTGGAATCACGTACAGGATGAATTGCTAAAGGTGTTCACAGGACATCCTAAAATTGCCCCAATGGCTCCAGTTCTTGAAAAAGATGTTCATGATGGAAAGATTACTCCTGGTCATGCTTCCGAGCTCATGATTAGAACATTTTTGAATGTCTAACTACCTATTGATCGTACTAACTTTTTTTGCTCACTCTACTAAC
Source organism: Haemonchus placei (assembly GCA_900617895.1). Classification (NCBI taxonomy): domain Eukaryota; kingdom Metazoa; phylum Nematoda; class Chromadorea; order Rhabditida; family Trichostrongylidae; genus Haemonchus; species Haemonchus placei. Next base: position 41,243 of record UZAF01017682.1, read on the forward strand.
AGTACTGGATCACTTTGATTACCCTGAGTGCCGAAACGGTGCCTTTTTACTAGTCATACTACTTCTCTTCAGCGGTGAATTCGATCTTTGAATAAGTATTTACACAATTGCCGAGCTTCAGTACTCGCTAGAAATGCTCAAAGCATTTTTGTGATGTGGATATGTAGAATATATAGCTATGAAATAGATTGTTTATTGTATCATCTATAACTTTTTAAGGAATGGTAGGTATTAATTGTTATATACACGGCATATCGCCCGGTGCCTGAATCGGATACGAGTAGAATTGACAGGCATAGTGAAAGAAAATGCTGTGAATAAATGATTATCATTCTCGGATTTATTGTTGAGTTAGTGTAACTGGCACAGTATCACAAAGTATAGGTCAAATTACGGTTTCTTATGACTGCTTCATTGGAAAGGTAGTGTAATCATTCAATTGGTTTCCTGTGCGCTGTAATCAAGGAGGCTCCTTCACTAATGTTTCTACTTACTGATGTTTGTTTTTTTTCTATTTATGAGGAAATTTGGCAGTTTCTCAGCTTTCCAATCACTTTCTGATCAGAAGAGCACTTCTGAAAGTTCATTTCTGCTCTACTTTGAAGTTGCGCCCACTCCATCCATACGTAATCGCTCTCATTTCCACCTTCCGAGGATTTTTCTTATGGTTTGTTTCTTGTTCGCTCGCTAGGGAATTCTCTAAAAGTGAGTGGTAATCTACGGAATTTCCTTGAACTTAAGAATTTCCAGTTTGTAATTGTCTTGGTTGGTAATGGCCGATCCAATCCCACATATGATTTGGATGCCTTCTGACACTCGAAGCCATTTGATGAAGTCAAGGCCCAGCTTTTCTACTTTCTCTATTACTTTCTAGAGCTGAACCTTCAACTTAAGAATGGTCTTCGAATTGTATACTAACCTATCTACAGTTGTAGATGTTTGTGAACATGAACAGCGGCCCAATCTTTGTTGAAACTTTCTCTACTTTTACTCTAGAATGGTAGCGCAGTAGTTGCATTTTGATTTCCATTTTCTTCCGCGCCGAATAATCTTTACCATGGAGTATGATTTTTCTGCTTTCTTATCGTAGAAAGCTGCTGTTAATATTTTGATGGGGTAGGATACTTGTGTTCAGTTGAAAAGTGCTTCAAAATTTGCTTTCTTTCTACGAGATGGTTGTAGTACTTAGTCGCTTCTGTTGTTTAACTTTATCATCGAACCGATTTCATTTTTCTTTATTATGGGTGAAGGTGATTCTGCTTAGGCAATTTATATCTTCACTATTTTCTAACATAAGGCCTTCCTTTTTACGTTTCTCTTTATCAGTAGGAAGGGCCTGACTAAAAAGAGTCCCTAATTTCACTGGATTTATCGTATCATCAGAATGCAAGAGAGGTCGAAACTACGATTAAACGAGAGCGATTTTGCCTAGCATTTCCTTCCACTGAAGGATGTTACATTATGATCGATAATGCTTTCCAACTATACAGGACATCGTTAATTCTCGAAGGCATTGCTAAATCGTCTGCGCTGTTACGTCGTGATACACTTTGATTAGCTTCTTGTTCAGAAGTTTCAAAGATGTCCACTTCAAGCACTCGATTTGCTATCGACTATGCAAAAAGAGTGGCCGGATGTAAAAAATGCAAACTACAATTGCCGAAAGGGGTTTGTTTAGTACCTTTTTTTTGTGTATAACCGTGTTTTTTTTTTGCGGATTCTAAAGC
>UZAF01017683.1:8649-19646 GCA_900617895.1 Haemonchus placei
TTCTGTTTGATCATTTCGTTAATTTTGTTTCTCTCACCTCTTAATCTCTCTTGTAATGCAGAACCAGCGGCTCGAGCTTTCCTTTGTAGCGCGCCTTTTGAGCGCATTCAATAAATAAATAAATAAAATCTCGCCTGTTCTGTACAGATACATGAAGGACTTACCATGCAATCCTCTGTAACACTAATAGAGCGTTTGGTTGAGAAATCTTTTGAAAAAGTCTTTTTGCCTGCAAATCTTTGTGCGGGATATACTGTTGCAGGCAGGCATGATTGGAATCTCTTGGAGGTTGAGGTAGAGGGAATGGAGCATTCCCACATAGATAGGTCCTTCTTTTAGAGGGAGTGCAGGAACAGACGTTCAGGGCTGGAGTATCTGAAAAGGCCATATGGGATTTTAAAGGCAGAATGGAGCCCTTCTACCTAGGCATTGCTAGTGTAGCCAACATCCCCGGAGAGATTGGTTTTGCGAAACACGCTCGTTCTGGAAGAGGGAGAACAGGAACAGACTTTAGAGATGGAGTGCTTAAAAAAGGTCATATGAAGTTCTAGGGCAGATTTGAATCCGTCTACTATTCTAGGCTTTCCTAGTGTAGTCAACATGGATAGCTTGTTTTTCACGAAACGCGCTTGCTCTGGAAAAGACTCATAGCTTTGGTCGCCCAAGAAATTGAATTGCACCGGTTACTGATCTGCTAGCCAAGGATCAGTGCCAAACAGTAACAGTGTCTCCCTCCAGTCCTCTCTTTCTTCCCACCCTTCTGTATTCGACATTCGTCTCTACCCCTCTCGCGCAACAATTTCAAGGGAGCAAGCGACTAGTATGGGATACAGTGGATGGGAGCTTCTGTTTATTAGGTGCAGCTCAAACTCCTTCGATTGGAACGGTTGGGTCATGCTTGAACGAGCCGAAGTGTGCGCTCCCATCGGATCCTTTGCGGAAGCCGATGAACCAGTTTTCATGGAACGAGATGAATGGGCTGTGCTGAAGAAGACGATAAGAAAAGACCTGGGAACCTTGGAGAAGGCGATGCAGTGCGAAGAAGTACCGCTACCACCCACATGGTCTACTGAACAAAACCGAGTTCAGTACTCGCTGTGTGCATCACTACTAGTGAACGACCAAGAGAAATGCGTTCATCCACCAATTTGCGTCATGAAATTCCAACGGCGATTCCTTTTTGGGGCAGTGCACACCACGAGTAAGCATATCAGTCCGCACAGAGCATAAGAAGTGAGCAGAACAGTAATGAATTCAAAGTCAGATCCCCCTTTTCTGACTACTAATGCGATTTTTGTGTGAATATCACGAAGATACAGGATCCTGGACCGTTACTTTCCTGAACCAACCCAAACTTCCATTCTCAGAGCTCGCTCGGTCAGAAACAGAATTCACGTGTGAAGATGTGCGCACTGAATAGGTTAAACCCGAATCACACCGATCACGGCACCTTTCGAAGATGGGGATAACTGTCCCAGGCAGAGACGGGATTTCAAATTTTTGCAGGGCTGTTATAGGACAGTGATAACTTTCAAACTTGAAGTTTATTAAGTTTGCAAAAATGACACCGACTCAAAATACTGGCATTAGGTGGAGTGGTTGACAACGTTCACTTCAGTTTTTCTTCGAAAGGCGCTACAAAAGTCAGGCTCACTCGGTAGCTTCCCGACATTGATTCAGGCTGGTCCTCGTTACGGTGCTTCTGCTTTGTAGCGACGTAGCATGGACCCGACATAATTTTTTCCTCGAACACGACCATGAAACTCGGGAATTCTTAAAATTAACGTTCAATAACTCATACGTGCTTCACGATAGGTGGAAGAACGGTAACTTGAGAATTCTAACTAAAATTCGTCTTGTGAACTAGCACACTAAAAGCCTTCTTTTATTCATATATCCAATAGAATATTTACAAATTCATAAATGTGATCGTAATTCTTGTCGATAGTCCGGGAGAGGTTTTGTGTCACCAAGAAAGCGTTTGAAGAATGATACGGTGTTCGCCCAAACACGGGGCTGACTGGCTCCATGTTGGGAAGGTTCACCACCATATGCTTGCATGGTCCCTAAATTTTTAAACCATGATCATTGCATCGAAAATTCGAAGACGCTGCCTTCCTGGTGGCGCCCTGCATAGAAAAAAAGAAAAAAATGTGAAAAAGGTTTTGTCATCTTTCGTAGGACACGTCATGTAACCTTGGGGGCTGGTTTTTTCAAGTAATTCTAATATTTGCATATAAATACAGGAAGCACTCTACAAAATTTGCTAATAACCCTACAGAGGAAGCATCGCAAAGCTGCTTTCATCGCTTCCGCCAGCAAGTCGTACATTAATTCTCAGACAATCGAGGAGATAAGGGGGAATGTCTAGGGAAGCAGCGTGGGCGCACGGTGAACCGTCCCGGACAGTCAATGAATCAGGAAAGAAGTGAGTGCTGCGAGGCCGACATTAAGGTTCACTAAGCCTATAGAGGCGAAGGACATAAGTAGAAGCTGCAGTAGTGGGAATGTTCCTAGTGTACGGTCAGGGCGAACCTTCTAATTTCGTACTAATCCATGCTATCACCCACTCAATCAACCGGGTTAGGTGCCTATTGTCCATTAATTCAGTCCAGGAAGAATTAAAATATGAAACCAAACTGAGGAAAATCGAAAACTTTAGAAAAGGGAATAATCAGTGTTGCAATAATGAAGCAAAAGAGGTACAGATATGAAGTGTAAAGGAACGGGAGTACTAAATTTATTATCCATCGATGGGAAGGCCATGAAATCCTTTCGATGGGAGCTCTCACCACAGTATTCCTTTCAGTTCCGCTCCTTCTACTCATCCGTAGTAAGAAGAAGTCCATGATGGGTATCTTATTGAACCTTATAAGCCAACCGACATTGACAGCGGCTGCTTATAACTCTAAAGCGGCTTATGAAGGGCTGGTTGACGCCCATGGCTCTAACAGGTTTGCTATTGCGAAAGCACCAGGGTATTAGTGCTTGAACTCGAAAGCGTAGTAATTAGTAAGTAGTAATAGCACAAGAATATTGTCATCACAAGGATCTAATCTTGGAAATCTTAGAAACGACTATCTAACTGACCAGCGAATTTCGAGTAGACGACCGGAAGACCAGGATAGTAGGGTGGTTCCATCAAATGCCCACCCGGAGCAAAATCAACTTCGACATAGTGTCCGGACTCTTTCAACTTCTTTTCCGCCAAGCGACTGCAGAACACTGTCGGCGTTGAGAGGTCGTCCAATGAGCCCTGAAGTTTTTTTTTATTATTATTCGAATTTCGGATATGGGAATTACTTGGCCATTTCCTACTTTAAAATATTTTATCTCTAACAAATTATAGGCATAATCGTTTGGGCTTCCAGTTTATCGGGTTAAGTGATCGATGAAATTCGCCCAAGTCGTAGGCCCCTGCTTTTCAATGAAAGCAGCACGGCTCCAGTTTATAATCTTCTTAATTGTTTTTCAATTTTCGACTTTTCTACTAATCGGAAGGAGCAAATCGGTTCACTGATGGAACCTTCTTGCCGAATCACCACTTCTACAGATAAGATTCTAGCAAGATCAAGGTTTGGAAAATTTTCTAATAAAAGTCTCGCTCAAGATCGCTGATAATCATTGAGGCTTGACTACTGCCTCTCCTATCTGCACACCTTCAGAACTCCCAATATTTCGCCAGTTCCTAATCCTAAATCTTCAAAGGAGTACTGCTTCGAAGAAACTCAATGTGATAGTCTCCGGTAATATTTTCCAGCCTGATACCCTTTATCTATCAAAATACTTCACAATCACCCCTTATTTTGGAGTATCACAAATCGCTTACAACGAATCGGAATGCCGTTCTCTTTGGTGCTGTTTCTATTTTTATATCGGCTTCTTCAGACACATCCATATACTGGACAGCTTTACTGAAGCACATAGCGCCATTGATATATTGTAACATGTTCACTGCCGTGCTGAAATAATAGAAAAGTAGTTTGGGAAGCTGAAAGTCAATCTCTTTTCTAATCGTGCGAACTGCAAGCTCATCTTTAGAAGTGGAATGCGAGCGTGAAATTTTCAACTCCTACATGCTGTCGCCTTTTATCGAAGCCTATTTTTGATAGGTGATAAGGACTGAACTCAGGTGATGTGTGATGACAGCATGTATCATGAAGTTTGTATTCACACGTCACGTTGAATGATGAGCTTCCCGATCATACTACTGGTAATAAAAATAGGTAGAGAACGGCTTTAACTAGTAATTTTACAGCTATGAGTTCACTGTGATGTGAGATAAGGGCTGGGATAGAAAGGTCTGGGAAGTACAGAAGGAAGCTAGCTCGGCACTGCCCGGATTATCGATGTGGTTTCACAATATTCCGAATCGAAAAATCAACTCACCCCACATGAGGCAGGAATTTTCCATGCTCCTTAATTTTAGCCACATCGCTAAGGCAATGACTTCCATTTATTGAGCACACAGCTATAATCTGAAATACAACAGGATGCAAAATGAAGTACTCTCGGAATCTGGGTGGACGTAAGGGCATCGTCCCTGCAGATGCCTGCTGGGTTGATGCTAGGTCCATGATGGGAGACGGGCGCTAGTAACGACTTTGGGTAATCGATTCGCCGCACGCGGGTGTCGCGGACCACTCATTCGCCGTTAATACAGCTCTAGCGTTCTTCATACAGCTCAGTCGACATACGATCATTATTTTATACATAATTCTACTATTAGTACTTTTGTTCNNNNGCGCGCGACGCCCCTCTCACCGCGACGCGACCATTTTGTTCCTAACGCACCACAACCGTCCCTGATTGGTGATCGCAGTGGTTGACTTATCGCAACACTTCGCAAACTACTCATGCAACCCAATCAAAGTGCTACATATAGCACTCGGAGCCCCCATACTTTTTTATATTTTCAGGTTAATAGCCCCATAGAACGTGAAAATTAAAAGGATATTGAAATTTGAGTTCTGATAAGTTTAAGAATATGGGGATTCGTACATTTTTTATCATTTTTTATGATTGATTCTTCGTAAGTTCACTTCTTATCTGGTGTGGTGAATTCAGTCATAAAGAAGGCCCCTTTCAGGGAAACGAATACATACCTCTGGATGCCTCACAGCAAGCATGTTGACCAGCAGACCTCCAAAAGATACACCTTGTATTCCAATTTCGTTTCGTGTGAACGGTTGAGAGATTAACCAGTCAATCGCCTTCTGAAATAAACGCATTAGCGATTGAAAAATTGGCCTGTCATATCAATCAATGTGCAATATCAATTCTGCCCAGCCCTCTAGAAGTTCCCAAAAATTCCCATTTTTGAAAGTATGTCAACAGAAAGTTTTCAAGTAGTAGTTGGATTTTCATGAAAAAAAGTAGTTTCAGAAGACTGAATCCAATGTTCAACTGCCTAAAAGATCGAGATTTGTAGGCTAACATACAATCTTATAAAGTGTTTAATATAACAAAACTTTGCCGTTGTTTTTAAAACTGAAAGATGCAAAGAACTCTAACAATGCTGAGGCTAGGAGGCCTAATAAAATACCAATGCCATGAAGAGGGTTTGGAAACCTTCAAAAAGCCCATACGCCACAAACTAAAATCCTTAAAAGGCAGACTGCTGGAAGTACTTTGCATCCAGCCATTACTGGAAGTAAGACCTCTGAGACCTTTGGGAACCTTGTCAGCACCATCCGAAGCTTCTTCACATATCCACATGCTACATTTAGAAATGCAGTTTATCAAGCAGTGACTGGGATAGGGAGTAACCTTCAGGCTCAGGATATCTGCGTATGTACGCCATGCTGCTCTCAGGGCTTTCCCTTCTATCTATAGGATCATTTTCTTATAACCCTTATGAATGTCGGCCATAACATCTGGCCATTAAGTGAATGATCATGGATAAAAGTTGTTCGAGTAGGAATATCGACTGATTATCGATTGATAGTGGGCTGACAAAAAAGTTTTGATAGAGAGAACATAACCAAATATGCTCCTACATGACATCTAGAGTATGTAAAGTATTAATCACATTAATAAAATCAGTCCACGATGTTGGTGCATAATACAAGGGCACGAATCTGTAGCGAAAGAATCGGTCCAAGAGTTTCACATTTAGTAGATATAATTGGAACATCGGAAGATTTGATAAGTCAACACTCTGATTCAGAACTCGCCTTAAAATAGTCCATATCGAGCTCGTTCATATCCTCAATTAGGGACTTATATTGGAAGAACGCCAATGACAAAACACAGAACCCTTCTGAAGATAAAGTTGCTCCTTTGTGTTCATTAATTCCACCACCAGTTCCTGACATGTCGAGGATTGTGGGGAATGGGCCTTCACCTGAACTTCACTTAGTTTCAATTTAGGAGAGCCAAAAGAGCCACACTTCGTCGAAATACCTTCAAATCCTACCTGGTGGTAAGAAGAGCGTCCCACAGATTCCATCCTCTTCAATTTCTCTTCGAACTACTGCTGGATGCATCCAGCGCTTGAGCAAAGGCAATGAATGGACGAGTTTGCCAACATCATCATACAGCCTAGCTAATCAACATTTAAGGCAATATTCTGTCAGATTACAAAACAATTTACGGCACGAACTCGAGCACAAAGTGGAAAGGATCCGGTGGAGTGCACTTGCAGTAGCTTCCAAAGCGATAATCATCGCTTGGTGTAAGGCTCTCGAATAGACCCATGGGACGAACACCTGAATCGTGAAAGGACAGATCGCTGAAAATTTTGGCGGCAGCAATTTGTATAACGATTCAAGATTCTACCTGAATACGTTCCTCTGAGAGGTGCAGTTTTTGCTAAATCTATTACTCCTCGACTATCAGCTTTGAAATGGCCGCGACCGTACAGCGTACCGATAGAATGGTTTAGCCTGAAAAACTCTTGATTCTTACAACTTTCGATTGTATGTGTTATGCTCCGCAATTCGGAAATTGCCAGGAAATCCTCCTCGGAAGTGGAATGTTCAAATTCTTGGAGGGACCCAAATCTTGCTGAACTTGACTGACTCTAACATGTGGTTATTCTATAATACAGCTATAGTTGGTATGGTTAGATTCACAGGGCTGGCGGTACTTCTCCCCGAATTCTCACGGCAAGCTGCAGTGGTTCCGCGGCAACTACCTACCCTTCCACTGGGAATGCGAACCTTTCGCCTCACAACGCGCAACTGCGCGCGATTGGGTGCGGCGAGCGCGACGCGATTATTGGGGAGAAGCACCTATACCCGGACCACAGAGAAAAACTTTACGATGGCCCCACAATTTCTCTATAGTGTGTCCACAACTCATTTTTGCCTCTCTGAACCAAGCGCTTACACCAGAAACAGTGAAGCCTCTTTGCGAAAGTTCATTGACTTTATGGTTCGCTGAAGATATGTAACGACCCTGCTTGTTATGATCGTTTCTCCGGCAAATTTCTCTGGCAATCAATCAATGGAACTATTCATCTTCCGTGGTTTTCAGTTCCCATATTGCCGCCGCAGTTTTACCTACAACCCTTCGCATCTTGACCCGCCCATAGGTGACTTCTGAGTTAGATTCGTTTTTTCCGTCTACTCCCTCATGAGGGGGTTCACGACAGTCCGCTACTATAGGGCTGAGATAAAGACGATCTTCTAGCTCTGAATTCTTCTACTTTAACAATTCGAATTCCGTTCACGAGTGTGAGCTAGGATGAAGAATTGGAATTATTTCATTGGCTACGTTATAGTCATGTTGAAGTTTGATCAGAGAAGCAAACAAGGGACAGTAAGTCCAAAAAAAAANAAAAAAAAATGAGAAAAAAGTGCGGTTGGTAAAGACTGCTAAAAATGACTTGTGAAGGAAAAGAACTGAACTAAAACGGGATCTAACATGAGATACTACTCGATCGCAACAAACGGAAGTATACATGGCAATCCAGATTTAAGAGGTTCTTAGAAATGTATAAGTAGTAAGGCGATGAAACGAAGAAAAACCACTGCTCGACGAAGGGGGAAGTATAGAGCAAAACTGCTGGAAAAACAGGAATAAGTCTGTCAGCTAGGTACCTTATTTGAGTAGGGCGACTAAATTTGTTCGAAATCCTACTACAAGTGTCCTTGTAGACGTCAACATAGTGAACCGATCATCTACATAAAAGTAATTCCCTGTGTCTCCATCTGGACAAGACCTCATAGTGCTGGTCCGTTCAAAATGAACCTCGTCGGACGTTCGATGAAAAATTTCGACGTGAAATCAATAAAATTCAAAAAACCGTTAAGGTACATAGATGTCGAAGAAGCTTGGTGAAGCATTTGGATTCAACATGTTTGTCAAAAATATGAAAAGTAAGAGCCACGATTCTGTGAGGTGAGACGGAAAGGTTGGGATAAGAGGGCCGGAATGCACACAGCTACAGGAATTTTATAAACCAGTCATAAGATGCATAATCAAGCAGGAAGGTAGAATGAAAAATCATCACAGTGTTAAGAAGTAGTTGCTATTACGAAGAACAACAATAGAAAACCACTTGGGAAGTCGCAAAAAAGCTCAAATTCCATTTTCCAAACGAGCTACAGGTCTGATTCCTAACCAGAATTGAAAGTGGCACTTAGCTCCAGTAATAAGAGCAAAGGCGTGTTGTTGGCTACAAGTTAAAGAATCTAGCGTACATGCTTGACATCAGTACTTCTCTTCTCTTTGGAAGAGCAGCAGCACGTAGAGAGACCTCTAGGAGGTGAGGGTAACTCTGGGTCCGATCCCAAGAATAAAACGGAACCCGTTGAGTCTTCAGCATTTTCACAACATAACGTAAAAACGGTAAATGGAGTAAAACATTACTTCAAAGTAGGAAATTGAGCAATATTTCGAAACATACTTGAGCAATATTTCGTAGGTCTTGTCAGGTACTAGCGCTGTTGCCGTCATGCATATCGGCTCGGTCATCATGCTGTCCGGTTTGTCGACATGAAGCATTGTTTAGATCGGAATAAATAGAATAAATAGTAATAGAAGGTAACGGTGGATCGTTTGGCTCCGAATGAATGAGATTCGTCGACTTTCCTTATCATCGATGACACATGAGCACCCTGGCAGCTGTACTCTAGAATTGATAAGGGTCTGAGCGAACTACAAAAAGCATGGAACGCACATAAATAATCGTAGTCACAAAGAAGAACCTATCCAAAAATGATGACCGGACACGCAGAAATACAATAAATCTCATCTAGGGGCAGAAAGAATTCAAATCAGTGAGTTACCAATTCCGAACAAACTCAAAAACTAAAGCCCTGCACCGAAGGATTCACCCACATTCACCTTCACAATGAAAAATTAGAATAAAGTTTATATCTCTAATTCGATACAACCCGATAGTGTACCGTTCCACTGTTCGAATCTCGTACGGCTTAAAGTGACCACCCACCCAGGTGGAAGGTGTATGAGGGTAAGACTGATGCTCTCTGAGATGACAATCATAGAATGTAGTTGAGAAGACCGAAAAGGAGCTACGAAAGAGGTAGAGACGTTCTAACAGCATACTCAGCCCCTTAAATGGCTTTTCGTTACATCAACTACGTCCTCATCACTTCGAGTGACATTGATCTACAACTGAATTCTACAATAAAAATTCTGTTGAGGTGTGTTCCCGTGAGCACTACCAGTGGCGAGATGGCCGAGCGGTCTAAGGCGCTGGTTTAAGGCACCAGTCTCTTCGGGGGCGTGGGTTCGAATCCCACTCTCGTCAGACATTTTCTTGTCCTTATCTGCGAGCTTATTCCTCAACGGATTTACTATAAAAATTTTGTTGAGGAGTGTTCCCTCGGAAAGAACCAATGGAGAGATGGCTGGGCGGTCCGAGCGCTGGTCTAAGGCACCAGTCCCTCCGGGGGCGCGGGTTCGAATCCCGCTCTCACTAGACAACTTCAACTAGACATTTTGTTGCCATCAGCTACATCCTCAACTAATAGGACTTCTTTCACCACAAACACTGTCAGTAATATCTTTTGAGAATTGATTTGCACTTAAATCACTGAATGTCCCTTTTTCTTACAACTAGGCTCACTATACAGTAACCAGTCCAGTCACCAAATGTATGAGGAATAAGTCACGTTTATTTTCCATGTGCCTGAAATCCCTCTGAATCCTTCTCTTTCATCCTTCTCCACATGAAAAACATGGGGGTTGCAGTAATGTGTTGTATTACGTACAAGAAGCCCAAGATGATACCGTAAAATAGTTACTGTTCATGAGAACAGTCTGTGCCTCGGGCATCTATCTTTTCGTTAAAGATAGTCAGAGAGTCGGAGGGCTTCTTGGGAAGAGTGATCCCGGACTAGCGCCACTGTCCCTTCTAGTTATTACCCAGGTCTAAATTCTGACAAAAACAGCAATAGCAGCTGGGCACTCCAAGCGGTACGCTGCGTACGTCGATAGAGCCAGTATTTATTTAGTCAATGTTACTCAGGTGAGAGACGATTCCGCTGAAATATTGAGCGATTACCAGAAAACCATGCGAATCTTCAGGGCTACAGTTTTACTGCAGGATCGCTTACTAAGAAGAATAGAGTTACCTTCAACCATACAAAAGATTGAGCTCAGAACTATTGAGGAGAGGAAACCGGCCTGTAGCCGTGGAAGGCATTTTCAAAAGTGGGGAAAGGCAGAGCACCATCCTTGCCATAACTGAGCGATACAAAGTTTGCTCGAGTATTTGAACTTATGAAAATATATGGAATGAAACAGCCAGCCCCTTAAAGGCTGGAAATGGAACGGGTCCAACAGAATATAACCCATGACGTCTACCCATGACACAGTTAGGGACCCATCACCCTGTAAGTGATACCGCCGTGACTACTTGTATAACCCAAAGAAACGTTAAGCGCTGGTAGACCTAGCCAGTCTGGGTGTGGGACGTTAGTCTCGACCGACATTACTTCGCGCCGAGGTGCGAAGTGACCTCATTAATGAATAGCCACATCTTAATTACGCGCCTCCCCTTGAACGCAACTAACCTTATCTTA
>UZAF01017683.1:20309-39458 GCA_900617895.1 Haemonchus placei
TAATTGCCATCACTCTCATAGGTAAGATAAGGTTAGTTACGTTCAAGGGGAGGCGCGCAATTAAGATGAGGTTAGTCATTAATGAGGTCACTTCGCACCTCGGCGCGAAGAAATGTCAGTCGAGGCTAACGTCGCACACCCAGCCAGTCTCCACCAACCACGGTGAACGGTTCGAGTCCATGGTTCATCCTTTGTTCTCGGGACATGAAAAATTGGATGTGCTTTTACGTAGTGCTATAAGAGGAGAAGTCCGAAATGATAATGAATCATAGATGGCGTGTATCTACTTAAATTACACCGTGATAGGCCAATTAGCAGTATTGCTGGAAAGCTATTCCTGGGGTGCGGGTAAACGAGTAGTTTCACAGTTCTCAAGGGAATAAACCTACTGTAAAAATACTCATACCCAAAAAAATTCATTAAGAGGAGACTTTCATGCACTGTCCGTTTTTAAAGATTTTGATTACCTTTTATCAACTGAAGCTGGGGAAAGAAACATCCCTCAGATCCGTTCAGTACCAAAGTATTTTCAGAGAAGAAGACACCTCCGTGTTGACGTGGTTTATGCGTCATTCGATCATCTTCTCATCGTTTGCTCAGATCAAAAACTCAGAACATCGAGCACATCCCTTGAAATCCCCGGCCGATCTGAACTTTCGCTCCATGATCGCCATAAACCCTATTCCGGTTACCTGGTCGAGAGCCCGTTCAAAGGCTTTTCGTGTTCTTCTCATAAATCGAAGGGAAAAAGGGTAGTCCCTCTTTTAGAAACAGCCTTGACAATTTTCCGCGTCCCTCGAACAACTGCTTTACACTTGTTGATCCCGGAACTGACGTGTTCTCTTTTGATTGATCTCTTGAGCTAAGTACACACAGCTGATTAGTTCAGCGACGCTCAAACCGTTCAGCACAAAAAAAGTACCAACGGTTCGTTCCCTCTGGAAATCGTCTTTTCTTGTCGCCACCCCATTCCACATTAACCGTTTCACATAAGCAGCCTAAATTTCGAAGAAATTACCGGTAATCAATGACTTCTAGTTACCGTAATTACTAAGAGATTGTAGTCATGGCCGTGGTAAACAGCACGAAGTGCGAAGTAAAGCAATACAAAGTGAAGTCTTTCATTGTTCGCAAAATTGATATCACGAAACAGGCACAAGAGTACGATTCGAATGATTTACATTTACATTCCGGTGTTATAAACAAAGTAAACCTTAAAAACTAACCGGCCTATTCGACGAATCGAATCCCCTATACCCAATGTACTCGATATTAATCGATCGAATAACATTGTAAAAAAATACATACAGAACAAGTACAGATAACAAAGCCATCAGGTCGAACATTTTGGGACACCGAGTGAAATGCATGATTGAAACATTCGGCGGGACACATAGAGGGCTCTAGCTGTCCGAAGCTGGCTGCTATGAAGCAAATTATGATGCTATTGTAACAAAAAAAAANAAAAAAAAAGAAAGAAAAACAATGATGATATACATGAAATGTACAATGATATACATATCTTTACAATCTGAACGTACAGGGAATTCACAGCGGGACACGTACGATAAATACAGTATACAAAGGCCGCATGGGCATGCACACGAACAACATTTTGATAAGCTTGAAGCCGCAACGAAAAACCCAAACTAAACAAGAGCACTCAACGCATAAATGCTATACATGAACCTATGGCGGCTGCAAAGGAAAAAACAAATAACCTGTAATCAACTAGCAATGACTGAGTCAAATGATATCTTATCACAGGATAGAGAGGCAATAGGCGAAAGCACTCATAGAGGCGCGACTCGTTTTTAAGATTAAATTTGTCTTAAGGTTGTCCACTACCACCTGGGACTTCATCATTTTTCCATTTATGACGCTCATCCTGATATACATCAGGCCTTAACTGGTTTCGGATACCTGAAATATGAAGTTTCTTGCTTTTGAGAAAAAAAGCAGTAAAATATATTTGCTGGGGGCAAGGACTAGGGATAAAGCTTTTGGCGTCAATCACCGTCGTTTTTAAGACTCGCCCACGCATCTAACACACATTCATGGCTACAAGGGCGTATTTTATGTGTACCTGGCCCATATAATTATTTTCTTTGACCAACCGGTCAGCTCAAGTCAGTACTTTTGACCTCTCAAACGAGCTTCATACCAATCACGACCACGGACAGATGGAAGGCTTGATTGGCCTAGACGAATAACGAAAACGGGATCAATCCCTGTTTGGTAATAAGCCTCTTGTGACAACATGTCCAATATTCATCTTTGTAAATAAGAATACACTCTCTCATAAAGGCAAAAAAAAACAAGCCCGTCTTCATGAAACCAACTTCAAAAGGGTTAGAAAGCCTTCTGAGTGGCACTACACTATCCTGTCTGGAACGATTAGTTTTTGGCAGAGTGAAAATGGCCAAAGAGGTCAAATTATGAAATTCCTTTTCATTTTTTACTGTTCAAAATATTCGATTTGTTGTCAGCCCAACTGGTATAATGAATAAGGTACGAAAGAAGTTTAGGTATCTACCGTGTCACCTAAAAAAGAGGCAAATTAAAGGTGAATTCTGAAGAGCCTTCGCATTTTATTTGTCAGGTTCAAAGATATGCGGTCAAACCTTAGTTCCTTTCTAGGCTCATTCTCTTTTGGAACCATTCAAAAAACTCATTCAAAAGACCTGATATACAATGAAAACTAAATGTTGAATGGGTCACTCACCTCCTAAAACTTGGTAACCGATTTGGGTACCAGCGACCAACGGGCCAATGATAGCTTTTGGTGCTACTTTGAGAACACTGCGGAACGATGACTGTCCTGAGGCACGGTCTTCCTGTGCAGCTAATTCCAAATCATCGCGAGCTTGTCGGTAACCCTAAAAAACTCGTCTTTCGGACATAGTATAAATGACATCAAATTTCCAGGACAGGGTCTAACTACGGTAATGTAGGGAACACTGAAATTTCAGCAGAGAGAATCAATCCGTCAACGGAAACGAACACCGTTTTGGAATCAGCTGTTCCCGGTGATGAACAAAAGTGGTGTACTTGTGTTAGAACGACTCAGAGTAAAACCACCGATTTGTCGTATAAAGCACCATCTACCGCTTATGGTGCTCACATTTGCGACTTCACTTACATTACTGAGGAGTAAGCTGAGAAAACATACTTCTGAAGCTATATCATAAGCAAGTTGTAAGCCATGGCGCAGATCCGTTGGGGCAGCTGCTCTTGCTGCTGCAGCTCGACGATTTCGTTCATTCAAATAGGGAGCAGAAGGCTGGACTTCATGTAGCACAGACTCGGCGAGCATCTTCAACATTATCAAATTACAGGAGACAGCACAATTCATTTCAAAAAAGACTTATGAGTAAAAAAGAAAGGGCTGTTTGGGAGACTACCTGTATGACCCCTACTACAGTCTGGGCCATTCCGACTACACCAGCTGCCGATGACAGTCCGAAAGAGCCAACACCTTTCTGGATTCCTTTCACGACATGACCGTCCTCTTTGCGCAGTTCCGCAACAGGAAGCCAGAACAGGTCCACCAGACCTTTGCCTGTAAAACGATTTTCGATCTCTTAGAACATCATTGCTACTTTTTATTCATCAACTGGGCCAGGTATTACGATTAAGCACAGGTTGAGACATTTAAGAGTATTTAAGTGACTTTTAAATATTACAATCTACGGTAAGTAATGATCGACCGCAGAAATTAACTAATAACAACAAACCGATTTGTACGAATGGACTTATTGGACCACAACTTGCTAGGACGCTAGGCAAATTAGACTTGATATCCGCCATCCATTCGTCTACAGCAACCTGAAAGGGAGGGAGCTCAATTGAACCTTATTTGTAAGAAGGATGCGAACCCTAAGGTCCGAATTTCAGAAACAAAATTAACAAATGTCTCACATTTATGCAACGTCCGACGCCCAGCAATCCATTTCGGTTGACTATTTCTTTGAGAACAAATTCACTACGATTCAGATGCCCAATACCACTCAAAACGGCTGCAAATTGTTGGCTTTTATCCTATTATTACCTTACAACACAGGAAATGTTGATGAAGAACCAACCAAAAACAGCTCCATTCCTCTCCACATTGATTTTGTTCTTTCCGTGATAGTCTACGTAAATGGACACAGCAGGCGAGAAGACGAACTCCCTGAAACAAGGCGAACATAAAAAAAAAATCACAAAAACGGTGAAAGCCACAAGCTGTAAACATTATGAGACACGATAGTAAACGACGAGATTAGTTACGTACTGCATGCCTGTGTTCAATGTCCGCGCCAGGTTTAACTAATTAAGGAATATGCACTTGTCGGCCATGTATTTTGTAAAGCTGCAGCGATTAGCATGCAGCCAAAACACATAAATGAAATGACAATTGATTAAATTTACTTGAAAAACGTGTTGCCACGAGTGGATTCCGTCGCATCGCAGCTGTAACGACATTCGGCTGACGATGACGCCATTTGTGTAGACGTCTCATCATCATCGGTAGTCTGAATTGACATTATTGATCCAAGAAACATCACCATCAACCCCTCCCCCCCCCCCCCCCCCCCCCCCCTTCCTTTCAGGATACTTTATGCAGAGAAAAAATACAGTTCGAAAAGCATCAACTGCTCCGCAACCCATCACCTGCGCACAAAAGTTGGTGACCATGAAAACATTACAGCCAAATGTATGCATAGAATTGGATTAATACAACTAGTAACGACATATTATGCTATCTTTTATAAAAATTTACAAAACAATCACAAATCTCACCCTATCACCGTCTTTCATGCAAGCGTCTATTTCGCCGCTGGTATCTACAAGTTCGTCGCTGACAAGCACATCACCGTGAGCTGCGCCATCATCGGCTATCATCATACTGGGATGGAATGATTCGTGCATCGAAGCTTCCATCAACATTTTATCTACTGAGCTAGTTGGAGCCGTGTAGTCCATATCAGGGAGCCTAGAGATTAAGGTTGCCAACGATCAGACACGCTCAAAATTCCTGAAGAATTCATTTCACCAACCTAATTTCGCTACTACTACTCCAGTCTCCAGCAAGATGGAGGTCATCCGCCAAAAGCCCGTCATCAGCTGTTGAAGTGGCTGGTATTAGATCTGGACTGTCCGAAAGCATAAAGTCCGGACTAGTTGCCTAAGGGTAAACAATCAGAGAATGAAACGAATGTACAAGTAATCGCCATACAAATCCAATGCTTACCTGCGGCGAAGAGTCTCCAAGTGGCGTCAAACGCTGCGATGCTCGACTTTTAGTACCGAACAGATTACCTAGAAGATTATTGGTTGTGTTTGTTTATTTAAGAAAACTAATTAACTGATTCAGCTTGATTATGAGTTCAAATAAGCTAAAAATCCTACCTATAGAAACAGCTGATGCCGTCAAGGGAGCATCAACGGCGGGAGATTTTTTCATAGGTGAAGTAGATTTGTTTCGATTTTCCAGATAAGAAAGATCATCTAAAGCATAACAGGTTTATACAGACTCTTGCAGGAAAGAAAAGAGAAAACTCACATATTGGAGATGAAGGAGCAGCTTCTGGCGTTAAAACATCCAGATTCAATGGAGTATCTCGACTATGCGATGGATAAAGTGGACTACCTTTCCTCGAACCCTTTTCAGTCTCGGAACAGATTGTTGCTGGTACTTCCAAAACTGGTCTAGTAGCTACGGCAGCAGACACTTGAAAAAAAGGGTCCAGCACATTGTTTACGAATAAGCAACTATTACTACCGTTTGCGAAATGATTTAAATCGAGCTTGTTTTACCTTCATTAGGGATCACAACACGTGTTCGTACTTCTTGGAAGAAATCGTCCAAAAACTCCATTGTATCTTGATCAATGTTGAACTTTATTGGCAGCATTGAGACCTGAACATGAATTTCGTTAGTGTATGCCTTCAACTCCTAGACTGCTCAATAAGTACAGAAGATGTCAAAAATCGTTATATCGCATAATATTGTAGCTGTCGTAAAGCCACACTCACTCAGAACTTTTATCTCAAAAATTGCCCACATGTTACACCGAAGAGATGTTTTCGAGTCAATTGGATTGAAAAATTTCCGAACGCTAATCAAAACCATAGACCAAGTACCGAAATTTAGAACGTTCTCACAATATTTCGGAGATTTTTCGGCCACTTATTCTTCTGTGACCTGTCACTTGTTAGGTGAACAAGGGAATTAGTGGCTAAAAAATCTACGACCTATTAACTCACAGAAATAATGGAAACTTTTACGAGTGTTTTTTTTTNNTTTTTTTTTCTGAGGATTCTTCATTGAGCTTAACCTTCCCACTGCAGATACATTTAGTATTTACAGTAAAAAGTAGTAAAAGCAGCAAAATATCCTTAGGTTAAAAATGAGATTGTTTTTCAATTACGCTATAAATTCTACAAAACATCTCACCCTCAGCTTTCCTTCGTTTTTATGAGATTCAACCATACGAATAGCCAACATCGGGGCGCATGTTCGTCGAGGTTGTTCAGCAGACGAGTACTGTAAGGTACTACCACTATTACAAAACTGAACTATTGAGAATATTCTACTATAGACACACCTGATACATCATCTCTTTGATCTGACTTGCTACTAACTTATCATAAAGGGTTACATCGTGAATGGTGAACAACTTCATTGACATTAACGGTGCATCCTTATTGAATTGTTGGAATATACAAGTAATCTGAAGCAAATACTTACAGAATTAGGAACTTGGAAAGTAAGTCTTTAACAGCATACCTTTTTCAACTCGAGCACAACACAAACGGAGTGGTCACGATGTTTCCCACCAACTGCATCCGGTGATACGACCTGGTTCTTCCCTTTACCCTCACGATATTCAGGCGTACTGTAGCTACGCTCTTTTGGAGTTTCGTCACCTAAACGAATGGGTTTTCAAAAAGTGGTGGAACAGTATGGGCCGGGTTGAGAAAAGATTCGAAACGGAAAATGTCACTTACTGAGGTCCGATCCACCAAAGAGATGAATGCTCACAGAAATATCGCGAAGCAAATACCTGAAACATGTCTGGCAATAACCTGGAAGAGAAGGACAATGACCCCTCTAAATACGTGCATACACAAAATACTTTGTAATCAAAGCAACAATAAAAAAGAAATCTGCTTCTTCCTCGGCTTTTCACAGGAACGAAAATTCAGTCCGGCACTCGGTTCTTACAGTAATCCGGCACGTGTTAATACGCANATTTTTACCCGTCGCATATAGGCGCGTCGAAAAGGGGCTTTGGGCAAGGACACGGGGGTGGGTGGTGGGGTAAGCCAGGGGGTTACTGTAAGAGCCGAGTGCCGGACTGGATTTTTCATTTTAGTCGGCTTTTCAAGAGCGGGGCCGACTACTGCATAACCACCACGTTTTCTTCACCCTTTTATTTCGAAAGTTCGGCAGGATGCCAAAACTCGTGTGAAAAGTTCTCACAAGAAATCGGTAAAAATTTGAATGAACATTGAATTTGAAACCCTCTATCAAAAACACAAAATAGCGAAGATGTTAGAACGTAAAAGATGTACCGCGCAACTGGTGACGGGAAATCCGCCGGCAGAGCAGCTAGACCATCACCACGCCAATCACTGGGAATAGGAAAATGATGCGGATCTATGCTGATGCCTGCATTCGACGGAGACCGATTGCTTCGAGAGCCGATGTACTTGATGACAGGCTCACCCGTAGCACTCTGGAAAAAAAAGCGCATTTTCAGAAGCTATTCAAAACCACTATGCTACCTGTACTCAATAAATGCATCCTTTTCAAAATACACATTTGAAACGACCTTAATAACAGTTACAAAACCCACCTCCTTTCCTAGCCGATGTAAAACTAGTAACAAGAGTGACAACTCAATTCTTCAACTCTTTAAGGAACAAATAAAAGAAGCGAGAGAGGAACGCTCTCAAAGACTGAGAATTTTATCTGAGGAAGTACAGAACGAAAACAAAGAAATCATCCTGCTACCTTGTTTGTGGTAACCACAATACTCAACGTTCTCCTGTTTCCCATCAAATTATTTCATAATATTACGCCAACTTACAGTTATCCCGCTACCAATGACGTCCTCATCTACCATACAAAATTCATCGTCTGTTGACAAAGAATATGCTCGATTTCGCTCCGCATGTGCGTTCTCTGCCATTGCTTTTGCGAGCAAGTTCTGGAACACCCACATTAAGTAATCTTACTAGCTTGACAGGTCTAAACTCCTCATGTTCGATTTAAATTCATTGGAAATTCAAAACATAAATTGAATTTGATATCGACCTCACCTGATTGACAGAGAAGTTTGGGGAAAACTCCTCAAGGGCTTCCCTACCGCAAGGGATTCCGGCGCCATCAGACCCTGATGGTGATATTTCTTGCATCGCAGAAGCAAGCATCCGCTAAAATAGCAAATATCAGGCCTAGGCTCACCGAAATAGGCTTGCACCGCAATACCTTCATTTTCATCTCGACAGGTTTAGGGAGACTGCTTGTACTTTGACTAGCGGAAGGAGTTGGTGTGTCGTGCTGAATGAGGAATAACACTGCTTCATTTAATGCCTGATACATTCATTTCACCAGCCATCAAACTCACTTCAGACTGTGCGCTGTCGTCGCAACTGTCCGTAGAATGACAAACAGAAACTTCCTTTGACTCAGGTGGGGCGAATTTCTCGGATCGAGAAATCTCGGAAGCCAAGTTTAGCAAGACGACAAGGGAATCAACGCAAACCCAAGCCTGAAGACAAAATGCTATATCTAAACCGAACTCAACATTTATCTCTTACTCTAGCTATACCTTGATGATATCATTCCGGCATCGAATTTCAAGAACAGGTGCGGTGACGTTGGAGTCATCAGTAGCAGGTACCAAAGAAGACAGAATCTGAAAAAAAAAACCGTGATTTGTCATCATTAAAACAATGATCACGCTCGATGGGTCGTAAACAAACAGAAAATAAGGGGACGGGGGGTGGGTAGGTCAGTATTTGTCTGCGAGTGAAGTAGCTGAAGTATTCTTTAATAAAAGAACACCGAAACAGATTTTTTCCGTTGAAGAGTATTTAGCTTGGCCAAAGCCTTCAAGCTGATTCGGCTTTGAGCTTTACAGAACAAAAATGACATTATGAATATAGTTTGGGCGCCCCTTCACGATCTTCGGCAGTGAAACTGACTGTGAACAATTGATAACACTATATTACTAGGAGTTCTTCTACAGCCTCTTTGGAAACTGGCCATTAATATTACGATGAACTCGGGAATAAGTTCATATAATGTTCCAAAAAATACCTCCAACTGGAACAATCCAACATCCACCACTTTAAAGAATTTTCGTTTTACAGGGCTGCTCTTTGCTGTTCGTCCAGGAGATCGCTGTTCCACAAAACGAACATTATCCTTCGACTTCTTCGCATTACTCATGTAGAGTCGAGCACTTTCGAATATACTCACTACCTGCAGTAGAAGCAAAGTTAGAAATGACGATATCTGGATGTAGGCAAACACACCCACCTTTGCGGCATTCATATCCTGGATAATGGAACTGCTGATGTCACTTTCTCCCAGCACTAACCTGAAACACTAGGAAGTAGGTCCTAGCTCGAGTCATACGGCTTCGATAAATTCGTACCGTAATCGAATATCGCTATCAGGACATATCCATGAATGATCATAAGCCAAAACTACGTTGTCCAAATGAATATGCAAATCGGTCTAAAAAATGCACAAGAAAATTAATGTAAAAACAAAACTAGTCACAATTCTCTTACCGTGACCACAGGGAGCTCGTAACCAGGTATAGGGTAATCCTGCAAAGCAAACAACTCTGCCAACTGGTACATCCATGTTTCTTTGGAGCTACGGAAAGGTCGCAGTTGCACACAAGTGCTTCGGACAGCAATAGCGAGAAGAACATCCTTGAAAGTTAAAAAAAATATGATACCGTTGCCAAGAAAAGGAGCACTATATCAAAAACAATCGAAAACCTTGATATTCTGCCCAAGCCGCTCGCATAGATAGATTGCAACGCCAACAGAGTCGTCGGTACACTGTGAACTGAACTCATCTGTCGAAGGGATAGTGTCCATTTGCGTATCGTCACGACTCCATTTTCCGAAATCTGCTTGATTCACCACTTTCGGCATCGTACACACATCTGCAAAGGCTGAAAACGAATAAGATCGCAAAAATGAAGAAAATATAAAAAATACATGTGGAATAGAGAAGATGGAATGTACTTACTCCTATGTCCAACACCTACGGTATGTGTTGTAAAGTAGAAGTAAGTGTCACTTATGCGTCCATGATATCCGGCAACCGTAAACAACTGTGCATCCGAGAGTTCAATCGAAATTTGACCTTTTTCACCCTGATCAGCATTCTGAAAAAAGAAATCAAACTACTCCACTGACATAGTTGTCTAGCAGCAATATTTCAGAACGAATGCTACTTGAAGTTAAGGTAAACGATTTGTAGTTACTACGAAGACTACAGAAAGAGAAGAAATTTACAGAATCGGGAAGTGTAATGATGCACTGCAGCAAATTTTTCGACCTAGAGTTATAAATAATGTCAGAACAAAAATTCGCAATGTAAATTGAACCTCGGCGCCCGTGCACATCAACATCATTCCTTTCTTCACATTCAACAGGAGACAGAGCGTGTGTGACTTGTTTTTATCATAGCCATTTGCTTGTGATGACGTGAAACGTTCTTCCTCACAATCATCCTCGTCTGGAATTGGGCTGTGCATTATGGCTGACCTCATTCGAAAGATTGTAGACCAATTGGATGAATAACTTACACCGGTCCACTGGATCACCACCGCACTCATGGAACATATCATCACTAAGAGCGTTGATCTTGAACTCATCATCACCTGGCCTCACACTGGGTGCAGCTGGTTGCCATAGAAGCAGATCGTTTACCTAAAATTCAAGCAAAACTTCACTGTTGTACATTGAAAATTACAAAATACAATGAAAAAGGTCTCGGCGTTGATCAGACTAGTTTTAGGAAGCGCCGACGCTTCCGAGTTTATTCCAATAAAGACACTTACCAGTCTGTTATAAAGCACCTCAAGATATGAGTGACTAGGTATCAAGAACCGCAGTATTGGTATATCCAATGATATCACCAATATCGACTGCAGGATACATTTAGCGCCGAATGCTGTCATTTCTTCACGAGAGCCAGCCAGGATCAACTGCAAATGGAGAAATTAAGCTGGAGTTCAAAGTTATTACAAAACTAAACAGAAACTCACATCATTGCCTTCTTCGTGATTATGGAGGTAAGAGCGATGAGTTTGTGCGAACGGACCCTCTCTCTGAGGCAAAGACTGCATAACAGAGAGTGATATGCTCTTTGTCATTTCGTCACTGATACCACTCACATAGTGGATTTTAGTGCTGGAAGCCTTGAGAGCCTTGTTGCGAGGATCATATTCGATTTTCACACTGCAACTACCTTTGTCAGGCTATAGCACATTCAACTGGAGTAAAGAGAAAATACTAAAACACACAGTGAATGAAACAGTATCAAATTTCTTCATATTTTGCTCTACTGCACACCAAAAACAAATGAGTAGGCTTCAGTAAGAAAGTTGAAGGGCCAAGATAAGAACAAAATTACGGAAAAGAGATACGAAAAAATAAAAAAAAAACGAGCAAAAAAAAGGCCGCTGCGAAGTGCAGCCTTGGGATCTATTTGTAGAGAGCAAAGGGAACCGCACGTACAAAAATCGGGTAAGCATAACGGTTTTTAAAGTTTTAAAAGATAGATGCTCTGTAGAAACTTACTGAACGGGCTCGTCTACAGACGTTTGTCCTCCCCAAACGAAGTGACGATCTTCATCCGAACAAGTGAACTTTTCCGACTCCCCACAGAAGCTTCCTAAATTTCGATATTCAAACAAAAAGCGTTATCTCTTCCAGTAAGAGAACAGTGAAAAGTATTGATCATTGATACGGAATTACCGTATATCTCTGTAGCAAACAGTTCCACCAATGTGCTTTCCCCTCCAATAGGTATTTCTACAGTCACTGAGCTGATGTGTAAGCCAATATATTCGGGATGAACATGACGCTGGCGATATGGCAGTCGAGCTCCGTTTGGGTTACGCAAATCAGCTATAGGTATCCTAAAAATCATCGGAATATAAAAGCATTAACTTTTGGTGATTATCAATTTTGGATAAAAAAAAACTCACCTTAGATTCAAATCAATGGCTTGACACTTCAAAACTACCATTAGCTTGCTAGGCTGTTCAAGGACAAGCGGTATACTGAATAGGTCATCACGTAGCTGTAGTGGTTCCTTCCTTAAAATGGCTCAACATTTTGGATACATTAAAAACACAGAGAAAAAACGACATCCATAAGCAAGTAGAGCAGAAAATTACTTTACTTGTAAATAACAAAGCTGTAATAAAGAGACGTGCAAAATTAACCTCACAATACTGTCCAACCTCGATCGCCTATACGATGGTAAGTCAAAAAATGGCCGTGGCTCGAAAAGGTCCGCGATTCTATCCACTATACTCAGGTCAAGCTCACATCGACACTTCCCTACGTAGACATACGCCTTTGACTGTAACAGAACGAATAAGAATTTATAAAAACAATACCAAACAGGAATAAAATACTTACATCCTCGCCACCTGCAGGAGACGAGAAAACCAGCTTAAGTTGAGGCTCCTGATCAGGATTCTCGAAATTTGAAAAGTCAAAGAGTGGTATATGAGGATTCTGCGGCTCACGCTGAAGAAGAGTAGACTTCAATACAGTATACACGAAAATACGATCTTGCTGAAGATAAGACAAACCGGATTCGATTCCGGTGCAAGGTACTCAATGACGTCCACATTCGGAAAGATCAGTTTTGCCTTCATTTGCTCGCATGCACTACTTTTGTCCATTTGATAATTGAAGACGACAGATGTACCGACAATTCTGTAACATCGGAATTGGTTTTCAAGGAAAAAACACTCGTATACCAGTTACTACTCATGGTACTTTACCTCAGATGATCTTTGCTGTATAACGTGTCTAACGTAGTTCTTGAAGTGTGCAAATTGGAGGGCTTCAGGAAAACTTTGGCAGCTTTCGTGAAAAACCTGAAAACGCTTGATTTGACACCAATAAATTTCTATTGAACAAATATCTGTAAACGACTAACGCTTCAGACTCCTTCAGAATGTAATCTACAGCTTCATGGCAACCATTGGAGAGGGTTTTCACATACTCCACCGACATGGCATCATTGTGAGGGATATAAACAAGGACCGTTCCAATTTTGGCGGATAACAACGTGCTCTCCTTCTTCGATGGGTCCGACTCTTGAAAAGTAGCAAATCAGAATAAATGACAAAAGAATCCAAGCATCGTTGAACCAACTTAGAGAATTGTAGTTGTCACGGCATGCTTCACTTAGTTTCCTGAGGGAACGGTTGTCCTCCAAATTTACAGAGTCAAACTCGTGGAATTCATCCCGTCTACTCCACGTACCTGTAGACCTAGTACCTTCCAGAACAACAAAGTGAAGGAAAACAAACAACTACAAAACAAAAGCAAATTGATCTAGCTATTTGCTGTGGAAATCCATCTACGGCGNTTAAATCAACCTTGCATTCCTAATGTAGTTGCGCGAGTTCTTTTAAATGTTTCTTCCTCAATATTCTTCGCCATCGCATCGTAATCGGATTTATCCATCTTTTTACCAAAGTCGTTCAATTTTTCGGCTGGAGGCAGTGATACTGAGTTGAAGAATCTAAATATTTCCGAATGAAATAACTGCATACAGTAGATGTGCACAATCTAGAGACAAGAACAAAATGCATAAAAAGCGCTTAACAAAAAACTTTTTCAACCTTTTGAGAATATCAATTTGTGAAGGCAAGATGAAACAATGTAGACCCGTAAAAAACGACTCGATTTCGACCTAAAACTGTAGCATGTATGTCGAAAAAACACACGAAAAACTGGTAACTCACCCTATTATCCTTTTTGTCAGCTACTGCAGTGGAATTTTTTATACGAAATATCAAACGAGATTCTCCAACAAATTCAGCAAACTTTACAGGACTAGACATTAATCTGCAAATGGCTATAATAATTGAAAAAAGTTGAGGAAAAAACGGAAAAAATCTAACTTTCGTTCAAGATCTATTCTTGAGACTCTGAATGGCTCTCCTATTGACTGATTCAGAAATTCGCTTGTATTTACTGTAAAAAAAANAAAAAAAACCAAGCAATTGAGTATAGCAGACATAGCTTAACAAGCGATGTTGGAAAACTTACAATTAGAGTAGCATGACTGAAAATCGGCAGTGGATGATGAGAGAGCCGAAGTGTATAGCTCGGGAGACTCTACCAAATCTTGATTAGCCGGCGTGGGCGATTTCTGAAACAAAATCGCGATAGGTATATAGATAACGACAAACCTCCAGCTATTGATTAAAGTAGTGTAACAAACGCTAATAACCTAATCGTTTGCCTGGTTTTTTTTCGGCCTAATATTTGGGCACATTTTTTAGTTTTCAACTAAACCCCGCCGGTGATTTGACATTTAGGATAGCAGCAATTCTGTCTAGCCCTGCACGTATTCATACCTCTAGTACCATCTGGTAGAGGTCTTTAAAACGCATCTCAACTGAATCAGAAAAGGAAGCCCAACTGTTAACCCGCTTGATATCTTTTAACTCAGTTTGGCTCACTAGCTCTGCCTTATGTTATATTTGACAAATAAACATCATGGGAACAGTGTAAAGTGTAGTGTAAATCACTTACGCTTACATTTTTTTGCATTCCTCGTCTTATGTACATACTCGTAACGATTTGACTAGAATTATTATCCGAATATTGATCCTCTAATTCCGTAAAAACGTCAGTGAATATTTCCACACCTAAAAAACCAAGCAATTCAGGGTCTGAGCAAGGAAAAAAGTTAACGAATGAATCGTAAACCAATACCTGACATATCCATAAACTTGTTGAGGTTCGCAATACTTCCCATCCCTTGTGGCTGACTCGTGATCGTCTCAGCGCTTCTACCTTCTTGCTGGCAATTTCGCATTTGTTCGTCCATGAAGCGGACTCTAAACTGGGTATAAACACAATCGAAAAAGAATACCTGCATAAATTGACGAAGTTTTAGCGTTATCACAAAAATTAATAAAGCAACTCTCAAGCGCATTTGAATTTAAAGAAATATAACCAGAACTTTCCTAATTACTTACTCTTTGATTCGAACCTCGATGGCGGTGCACATGTCTGACAAGAGTTTCGGCGGATTCTCTAGTCGTATCGTTGTATCAACTAGTTCCAAACAGAAGCGTGACACAATCGCGTCGATAACCTATTATGACTACTTCATAGAGCCTTACAATGTATATCACATATCCACAAAGATCATTTTGATCGCTGAATAAACCTTGGTGAATGCTTTAACTCCATCCTTGGCTTCGGTATCGAATTCCTCTTCACAGGTTTCCTTCTCGTTCTCATAAAAACTTCGAGCCAATTCGCTAGATGACACAAGAGATTCAACAACGCTACCAATCATTGATGAAACTATAACGGATTAATAATGTTAACAAAAATGCCGAGAGCTCGAGATTAGAACTCACCGAGATCTTTATTGTCAAGCTTCACGCCGTCTCGAGATTCAAATGTTAGATCCAACTGCCTCACTTTCATTTTGCTTGCGTCAGATGTTAAAGCACGCCATGGGACTTCTTCAATTGAAACTTTATTCACTACTCAATCCACAAAAAAAGAACAAAGACAAATTGTGGGCAAGAATTCAAATGGGACCAGAACTATCGCTCATGAGAACTCACCTATTGTTATGCCTCCAACAAAACCGTCTATGAGCCTTAAAGGCACGTTCATGGACGTCAGAAGTTCATTGACATACTGAAAACAAGAAACTATGGCAAAATGAGCTAAGAAAGCATCACTCCCATAACATATTTGCACTACAGAAGGATTGATTTGGCCTTGTTAAAAGAGCATAACAGTCAAATACGTTATAGTAGGGAAAACGTCTTTTTACTATCAACCACTCAACAAAAACCTAACAGAGTAACTTTGCTCGGAAACATTTCCCAGGGAAAAACTGAAGACCTGCATCATGCTGAAAATACTCTAACAGGTCATGCCGCTTCGACGTGAGGGGTGACCTATGACGAAAAATGCGACCCGATGATGGAAGCCTTTATTTGAACCCTTGCCTAGTTTCGCTTTTTAAAGCCACCACTACGTAATATGAAAGGTACAAGCTCCCAGCTTGCATGACCTCCTTCAAATCGCAAGACCGAAAATCAAAGGGAACAAGAAACCGTGGCCTAGATGTAATGCGGGAGGATGTGGAGGGAACCCTCAAAACTTNTCTCGGACCAGGTTGTCTCTAAAAAAGATGAAGAGCTGTGGACATTACATGACAGTGATTGTTTCAGTGCTTTGGGGACAATGAGCCTTGAAGAGGGTATCATCGAAAAGACTTGTTCCTTCCCAGTCATAGTTGTAAGTTAGTCATTCGGCTAGCCTTCAGAATGAAAGATAGTCAGGTACTAGGACAGGAAATGCCACGATGCTTATGTAAACACATAAAAATGGAAGAAAAACAACTCCATGTCATAAAACTGGCTCTACATAACAACACCGACAACAACCAAAAATTTCCATTAGATAACGTAAATCAAATAAGAATAAAATAAACAAGTAACCTACATGTGCATTGATGTTTACTTCATTTATCGTTAGTTCTCCATCAATTAATTTCACGGAAAGCTGATCGAGTGTAAGATTTTGCTCGAGGAACTGTCCGAGATATCGCTGAATCATGAAGCGACACCATCGTGTGTGGAGGCCCTCCGTGATATTGAAATCGGAAAGCTTCATGCAATCTGTGAATGGATTATTTGATTGAATTTATCACCGTCAATATCAACAGTAATATTTCAACGTCAAACAATCAAAGTAAAACTCAAAAGTAACGACGGCAAATATCGATCGAGTCCAAGCAGCGACCTGAGCGAAATCAAAGCAAAATACACATTTCCGATTCGATTTTTATGTAAACACTATCGAGACCAACCATACTGTCACTATGCGTTACCAAAAACAAATTTCTGAGAAAATTCATATAAAAAAGACAGAAATGATCTTTAACTGCTTCATCATGAACTTCATAATTGAGTCATCATGAATGCCAGCAAAGGGCATCTATCTAACTAATCCGCTTCGAAAGAAGAAAAGTTCATCGCATAATGTTCAAACATTTAAAAAAAACGGTTGAATTCACATGATCAGAGCGTTTCGTTGCGTAAAATTCGGTGTGGTCGACGTTTTGATACGCAGCCAACGCTCAGCTGTTGCCCAGGTGGCAAGGGATGCTGAATTACTGGTTTTTCAGTGTTTTTGTCGCTTTCAGGGCAGGAATCGGTATTTGGGAAAATTCTTCATATACTACGATGTATTCTGCATGTAGATATGTAATTAGTTTTTCTAGAAAGCTCTCCACAACATTATATTAATTACTCATCGGAAAACCGCGCCCTCCCCAATTCCTAATGAGGGCTCCATTAATTTTACTTTGACAGTCAAACCTGTTAGAATTACCGATCCCTCAACACTGCCGCTCGTTTGCAGGATAAACTTGAAAAAATATTGATTTTTTTTGGGGTAGGGCTAAGTACAGGTGAACTGTGCAAATTAATGTAGGACATTGCAAAAACTGGAATTCAGGAATTGAAAATGAACTTTCAACAGAAATATTTTCAGCAAGCTTTACGAAGAACTAGTTTGGAAAGAATACAAAAACATCAGTTCTACACATATAAATCACCATCTAAGGAAAACGATCAACAAATTGCCAACAGATCGTTTTCATGACTAATCACCGCCCACCATTTTTTAGAAATGTTACAGCGATACATGGAAGGTAGGAATGATTCCAAGTAGAAATTGAATTTCATGTAAAGTATTGGATTGGTAACTAAATTATTGCATATATTTCAGGAAAATCTAATTTACTTTTTTTTCACAGCCTATACTGCCCATAAATTACTCGGGTACCTGGGTATAAATTACTCTAAAACACGTTGTTGCCCTTCAGGATAAATGTTTGAAGTACTTAGAAAAATACGCAGTTACTCTGTTGTCAACATAATTTAACATACGTTATTCACCTTGCTGACCACCTGTTCAAGTTGCACGTCTGCGGATTATGTGCTTCAGTTAAACGATCTGAGGGTCATGTTATGCATCCAGCTAGAACATTGTACCAGATCTCATGGGACCTCACAATGTTGTCCCATAGTGCGCCGTATAAGTGATGGGTATCCTTTGTTAGTCTGGTGTCTCTTCCTACTCGCGCTGCGCGATTACCGTACTGCGAAATCCGCTGCGAACCCACCCACTCCCCTCCCCTTGCTCCCTGTGCCCGCCCACAGGGCACGTGCACGATGTAGCCTGTCACCTGCTCATTTTTCAAGTTGCTAAAAATGTATGGAATCACCGAACCATCTTTCAAATGAGGCCACGAGTCTTTTCTATGAGGGTCGCACTCTTTGAAACGAACAAGGGCAGGAATTCAATCGGATTCAAATCTCTATTGTAGTTTTAGTCGTAAAATGACCGGTGTGTTGATGTCGAGCCATGGAATGGTGTGGGCACAATCTATTTTTCTATTACTAGTAATATGGGGAGCAGTTCGGGGAATTCAGGCACGTAGTGGATCTCCGACCTTGTCTGAAACAGTACCATGTGACGATATTGGAATGACCTTTTGGTCAGAAGTCATGGGACCGAGAACTGGGCGGATAGTGACGTGCAGCACAAAAGCTAGTGAGACAACATCCTTTCGGGTAGTATTGATCGGTCTAAAAGAAACGGATAGACTTCTGATATAACAGAAAATAACCCCAGATAATTAAATAAATAACTAAAGAAATGATAAAAGACTACAGTCTTTGGGCGATGATTAATCGTCTCTAACCAGGGAGGGGTAGTCTACTTATCTTGGAACTTTGAATTCAAACCCAGATAAATCGATAGAGTTCTGAATGCTGTTTACGAAAATGGAAATTAAAACTGCAAAATGGTTCTCCTTAAAAAGTT
>UZAF01017684.1:0-21085 GCA_900617895.1 Haemonchus placei
CCTAAAAATTCCTCATCATTAGGCAAGCAGCATCACAATTCGGCATAAAATCGAGACATTCTGCACAGTGGTATGGCACCGGTGGCATGCTGAACGCTCCAATTCCGATGCTCGAGTCGTAACCAGCAGATCGATGCCGTGTGATTGATGTATTTGCAGAGATCACATATGATCGGTGGGTATTGATCGGTGTGGTTCAATGAGAGGAATCCTGTCCATCGCTTTCTGTAGAGTGGTGCTGTTCATTCACGACCTGCAAGATGCAATGCTCCTGAGCTGTCGATAGGTGCTCCATCTACTACTGGCATCATCCGCTAATGTACATTCTAGTTGCACTGGAGATGAAAGTGAAACGAAGGGGACACTCGACGTCACAGGCCACGCCCCTTCTGTGGGTCTCGAAGAAACCTCGACAAGTCGAGTCCATCGGTGGGAAACCAAAGATGACGCGCGTGCGCGAGCGTGGGGGGAAGGGGCGGGGAAAACTTAGGGTGGGTACTTAGGTAGGTAGGACATTTGTAGACATTGTAGATAACATTGTTTCTGTTGTATATTTATTGTGTAAATTGTAAATAAATTGCTGCAGCATAACTTGTAAACAACATCAAAAAACAAGCGGGTAGCACCAGCTCGCAAGTCCCATCAACATACACGATATACATACAACAGAAACGCACACACAACCCCACACTCACATTTGCGTAGGTTCCAAGTCCAGAGCCAACTTTCCCAGCTGCGTACCCTTGATTTATGCCATCTAACCTACTATCAACAGAAACACAATTCCTAATGAAATAAAGCAGCATGGAGAGATTGACTTTGGCTGGTTCACGCAATATCAACCACACCGACGGCACTCCCTCACAAGACGGATTCTGAAGTCCCGTGTTGTGTGTTACAACAACCCCGTCATATATGCGACGCATTGAAAAGGCGTCTTTGGCGAGCCCAGAAGATGAGTTGCGGTCACTGCACAGGTTGCCGTATCGCACATTCACGGGGGACGGAACTTACGTGCGTCCGAGGATGCGCGCGGCAAAGTGCGCGGCGAAGTGCGTGGTGATTCGAACGACTCTGGCGCCTATCATTGTGGCCCAAATTCGAAGTAGAGTAGATTATTAGTATCAGCTGACCCTACTTAACTACTCTACTTCGAGTTTGAGCCCCAATGATAGGCGCCAGGGACGTTCGAATCACCACGCACTTCGCCGCGCACTTTGCCGAGCGCATCCTCGGACGCACGTAAGTTCCGTCCCCCACATTCACGGGACCTTAAAATTCGTCTTCTTGCTCTCTCACGCACCTGCACACCCACTACAGCACCCACACGCATACACACTTGTGAGCGGAAGTGCTATCGTCCCTTATCACTCACACTGGGCACCAGGCGGATACGTGATCTACCCAACCGCTACACACGTTCTCCGACACACGCCCTCCTTTACTTCTATTTCCCCTCAACTCCTTCCCCGGGCTACAATCCTGAATCAAAAAAATCTGTTGTCTCGGAGCCACATCTATCCTACACCTTTAAATGGGGAGAACATGTATATTCAAAATCCGACGTAAAACATATCACTTCTCACGAAGACCAGCCGCCCACACAAAACAGTTCCCTCCTTTCCCAACCCAATCACTAACTCAACCCATGCCCCATGCCCTTTTCGCCCACTCCTACACGCACCGTTAACCGCACATACACACAAACATATCCAAATTATTGAACCCCGGATTCTCCCTTCGTGGGTAATCTACAGCATTCTCGTTTATCCCCATTACCGAACCTACTAAACAATATTCCGTATTGGGTTTCCCCTAAGCAAAACACCAAAAAACAATTTCCTTATAAAGGCACATGCTCAATCCAACATGTTTAACCCTTTTTGTCCCTTCACCCCAACCTTCTCATAAGGCACGTTCCCGACACCCTCACGGGTCAAACCCATGGCACCTGTCCTTTCCATGCACACGCCCACAGATGCACGTATCCGCCCATCTGATTGCGTCTGGGCTCGAGCTTAGGCTATGATTTCTTGGTGAATTACGGATTCCCACACTCCAAAACCACAAAATTTGTAAAAATTCAACTTTTCGGGAACCAGAACAATTCCGAATAGCGAAAAAGTTAACGTCAAGCCCGAGCCCAGTTGTTACAGATACCCGTTCACTCCCTACATACGCACCCACAAACTGACCTGCATATTTTGAAAAAAAACATTCACCTACCTGAACGAACTAAAGACACTGACCTACCTGATCGAACCACGAAATCAAGATGAGGAGGGAGGGATAATGAGGACATTCCTACTCATAACTGGGCCACTAGACCCCCACCCCCCTGACATGGAATCCCCACCCAGGCCCCACCTCGCAATACCTTACGTTATGACGACTAATCAATAAAAACTGCACCTAAACTCCAGGGGGAACCCCCAACCCCAATATGACTACAAAACTATGGCTAAATAGAAAACCAGCCTGCCATCCAAGAGTCACATACCAGAAAAAAACCCACCTCAGACCACCCAAAACCATTTCCAGTTCCCCGAACCAAGCTCCCAAGCTCATTGCGTCCCCCACCATCGCCACCCCCGAAGTATGTTTATAGCTTCGGCCACAGCGAACGATTTGCACAGCCCCATAATTTGTGAGTAATTTCACTCTTAAGTCCTTCTCTTATGTACAATTCTGATCGATTATTCCTCTTTACTATGCCTTCTCCTTAATCCTCGATGACAGTATGACTTCGCATCTCCAAACACGGGATAATCAAGCGGGAGAAAGGATACTACTTCCCCATACTGCCCCTCATAGTCCCTTCCCCCTCCTCAACATCAACATTTATCTACGTACGACAAATATAGCAACTTGTTCCTTAATAACATGAATAAATTTCTCTTAAACATAACTCATTCACACTGGCACATCCGCTCCGGCACTCACGCCAACTTGACTGGGGACTATATCGTTAAATACTTCCAATAAACGATGCCCTTAGAGGCAGGATCTGGTTCGACTTTTGGGTTTCGACGAGTTTTTAACGAATTTTTTTAAATGTCGACCAGAACCAACCTCTAAGAGCGTGTTCCACAGCAAACAGTTTATTTACATCAATCATGATAACAAAAAAATCACAAATTCCATCACTAGCATCACCACCTCCGTGTCATCAATTCCGCGGGAAGAACCTGCCAAAAGGGACCAAGTGGAGGACATCATTTTATGAACTATATATGACAAGTTCCACAATTCCCCGATACACATCCACGAGCAAAAGTAAATAAGGGCCCGTCTACGAGTTATTCTGAGATCGAGGCATCCACTGTAACAACCGAGGAATCGAAGACCCATAGGTTTTTTCAACCAAAGCTAAAGAAATCCGATTTCCCCGATAACTTCCTGAGCAAAAGAGTATAAGGATCTCCATCCAGAATTGAAGATTGGATGTGACACTACACAGGCCGAGGAATCGAAAACACAGAGGTCGGAACTCATCAAAACAATTTTTATCACCATTGAAATTTAGTGATTCGAATGGGGACTGCTCCAGACGTCGGGCGTGCTTGCTCACTCGAGGTAAAGTGGGTGATCCTTATTCGACTGAACTTTTTCGATCAAATCCTTCCTTGCAGTCATCTTCCATCGTTTCTGTAACGTGTTAATATGTCCAATTTATTCCTATATCGAAACCCATTGAGCAAGCTCCAAACTAAACGACGACAACTGTGAAAACAAGCATTTCACAAAATTCAATTTCAATTCCTATAGCATAATCTTTAACGGAAGGTGAAGGCGCCAGCTGCCTCGACTACCACAGTAATAGTACGGTAGTAAAAGTCCGAATTCTAATCAAATCTGTCCCAGACAACCAAGTTTTTCATATTCTCCATGAAGAACTCGAGTTGTAAAAAGCAATTGAATATATTACTATACTCCCACAGCAACTGACTAAACTATCGCAGTAGCGATTCAACGGGCGCGAACATTAGCTGAACGACCGGACGAGATTTCCTTGTGACTTGTATAAACTGCACGTCAAAGATATTTAAAGATCGCTAAGAAATGGTACGTTAGAAATAGAGAGATTGTATCGCATGCCAAATCGAAAAGCGAAGTACTCTTGGAATATCTTATCAAATATGCTGGCGTTAGGATTACTGCGTTGTTCGTACAATTGATGAAAAGCGAAAGGTAGCAGTCTCTTGACTAGGATACTTTCCAAGGCGCAAAATGAATTCATGCTGTTTCCCACCATATGGACGTCAGGTCATGAGTGAAACGGTTGTTAAGTAAAGCGCAGAGCTATAATTTCGTGTAAAACATCATAATGCCTACTCGAGTACTTCATTTTATGTACCATCAAAAAGCCAAAACGAAAATACATATGAAGATAGTTATGCATTGACTGTTATTTCCCTTTCCAAACCCTTACCGCGTAACAAGCAGAACAGTAACTTTTTTCAAACATTGCAAAATAACAGTTAAGCTTCCACATTGCGGACAAATAGAACAATCGAAGTTCCTCATCACATCCCCACACGTGTTATAAATGACGAAAAAGACTAAAGGGAATCTCTTGTTTTTCTGTTCACAACTAACAGTTGTCGTGCAAAACGTCTCCTTCAATTTAACAAGATGTAAATTTACCTGCGAGTAATGTTCTCTCCGTTACATCGTCAAAAATTTTGAAAGCAAAACTAAATTGACGGAGAAACTCCTTTCAGACTCAATAGAGCTTTTGAAAAGATCCGAAAACAAGGCTTCAATGTGTAACGTGAGCTACGATACGAATCTTTATCTTAGCATTTTTATATTATCCCATAATTCGCGCAACGGGATGAATGCAGATGGATCTTTCACACACACGAAGAACGATTCCAACCAAGTAGGTAGGATTCATTGGTAAGCATGGGAAAAACTGATTATCATACCGTGGAATGAAGACTAATCCGCTTTAAATTAATTGCACTAATCCGTTTTAAATTTTTCACTAAAAAAGCAAATTTTCCAACAACAGCAGCTTTATTGGGTTGTCCAGAATCCACCGAAAAAATATATAGGGAAACCGGAGATAAATAATAAAGTTAAACAGAAAGCAGCGGGTGTCGGCCCTACAAAAACTAATTTGAAGAACGGGTAGAAGGCTCTAGTGTACAAAAGTACAATTCTGCATGGTGTTGGTATGGGACGGCAAAACAATACAAGCCACACTTGGAAGAAAGAAAAACAAGCTCTGAAAATGCTCTTACCTTGACTGCCTCCATTTCATTGCAGACAGCTTCTTCTGTTCCTAAGGGATAGGTGATTTGGTGGCTGCCGAGAGCTGTCCGTATAAGTAAGAGCGAATTCAGCGCTTCACGCCGGAGCGCTTATGTGCCATAAATCTTGCATGTGCTTGTAGGCACCCATTTTCTGAATATGTCATAATCATTATCAAGACTTCTCTTGTAGCAAAACTCACTGCAGAGAGGAGGAAGGGGAAGGAGAAAAGATTGGAAAATGAGTAGCTAATTCCTTCAGCTACTCAAAGTCGATGGGGATGAGGCAAAAGCCGTGAAAGGTTCACGATTAAATTGGGAATGAAACTTGACTCTGACTGTAAAGGTTTCAAGCGGCCATATTCAACATAAGGGCACTCAGCAGAAAAATCCATCGAAAAAAATTAAGGGAGGAGAAAAACTATGTTTTATCCGTCCTCATAACGACCAATACATTTAACCCTGACCCCATGGGAATTTTCCGTATGGTCACGATGAGATTAGAAAAGAAATTTACTGTGCGGCAGCCCCACAACTCGACTCCAATTCCGTTCAAATCACAAAAAATGTGGAAATGACAAACTTGGAGGACGTGCTCGAGGACTGAGCAAATCAAGATCACGTAGATTTTTCGAAGCTGTAGTGAAGAGGTGGATCTGTGAAGCAACCCAAAAACCAAATACATAAAAAAGTAATTTAGGGAATGTAAAGTGATGTGAGAACTGCAGCGCGACTACTGTGGCCTTAATTGCGCACAGGTCCCGCCATCGCGCCTTCAAATGCCAGTCGTAGGATTGGAGCGCGCCAGACGGTGTCCGCCGATGAGTGGGTTCCTGTCATTCTTTTTTGTAACCCCCTTGGAACGTGAAGCTTAACTGCCCAGAACGCTAGGGTGAACGAGCATGTCAATAGGTATCTACAGGCTCTCAGATTTCATAGGGAATCCTGCTATAAGCTGCCCTTCAGAAACCTGGAAGTTGTATCAGCAGCATGCAGTCAGCGTTATCTCCTCGTGTTGGGCAGCACGGCGCACTTTTCGGTAAACAGAAGCGGAATCCAGGCTCAGTCACCATTACGAAAAAGGAGTTTCGCCGAGGAATCGAGCCAGTTGATGAAGCTCTTTGAGACATCTTCTGATCTGGGCCTTCGAGGAAA
Organism: Haemonchus placei; assembly: GCA_900617895.1. NCBI lineage: Eukaryota > Metazoa > Nematoda > Chromadorea > Rhabditida > Trichostrongylidae > Haemonchus > Haemonchus placei. Next base: position 6,414 of record UZAF01017684.1, read on the forward strand.
AAAGTTCGCTCGAAACGTCGAACGAACAGTCCGACGACTTCCAGCTTACGGATGAGACTTCTTAACAGTTTCTTAAGATCCGTCATCGACCACCATTGTGGCCATATTTCAGAGGCCTCGAAACGCTGAGTAAAGCTGTTATTCAGGTTCGAATGTAGCTGCACACAGTGGGATGGATCTTGAGAAGTAGAAAAAACCGAGCTCCTCGATCTTAAACAACGAATAGTTGACTAGCCGTTCAGTGGAGCGAAGTTTAATCGGGAAAACAGTGTTCTGCTGAAAATCTCGATAAATCGCTGTTCCTCGGAACCGCAAGAAAACTCTCACTTCTGTAGCACCTCTAGTTTTGGCTATGATTTTCCGATATTTTGGCGGGAGGCCCCTGAGCGAGACCGAAGTCCATCACAGAGAACGACCACTAGCCGCCTGGCTCTAGGAACCCACATGTCCAGCTATGAGAGTGATCGATTCCTGTTGGGTTTATGAATGGGCATCGGAACTGGTGGTCGTTCGATACCGTGAACTTTGGTCTGGCGGAAGACCCACAGCCAGGCCAAAGTTCAGAGCATCGAACGACCCCCAGCCGCAGTGTGCCTTCATGTCTTAGCGAGAAGCTCGAAGGGATTACTTACCAAGTGTCATAGGAGGGTTAACTATTCGATTAGGAAGGCGAATGACCTTCTTTGAGGGAAAGCTCTCGAAATGGATAGTCTTCCCTCGGAGATCGACCCAAAGACGATGAATATGAGCCTGGATTAGTTCGACGTTACGGATCTTCAATCAAAACCGCAAGGCCAAAGGTACTCGAAAAGCTGGACCTGCTAAGGCAAAGTTACAAAGGTAAACTAAGGTTATTCATTTTTCCAAAAGCATTTGAAGTATAAATCAATAAAACAGCATCTCGATAACATACACAACTCCTGGTTCCAAATATTATAATATCGGCCTACGAAAGACGAGCACATATGGGAAAGAGGTATTTGGGGGTTTCGATTGGAATAAATTCAATGTCACAAAAATAGCATCAGCAAAAACCCTCCTTCCCTCGCCGTCTCTGTCGCCAGCTGGATGTACTCATTTTCAAGGATTGAAATTCCCTTCAACCCTGGGATTGGTCTCATCCTAGGGCTTCTGTTCAAGACCATGCTGACAAAACAAAGGGGATATATGAGAAACTATTAAAAGGGACTGTTCCAGAAAGAGAAGCTGATCGTCGAACTGGTAGTGAAGAGCAAACGGAAAAAATTCCCATCTAATTTTTTTACATCAAAACAACTCCGTACAAGGGAGCAGTATGGGCTTGAAATGAGAATTTACTCGTTGGTAGCGATTTTGCTCCACACAAGTTGAATGATTATCACGTAAACGCAAAATGAGAATGTGATGGGCACAGGTAGCAGACGAGGATAGCTTATTAGGGTAAGTTAGAGTAATATAGTGATCAGAAAAGGTAAAAAGCACACGGGCCACATCCCACAAAAATCAATGTGTGATGGGCGGTTCACGGTCACGGGCGGTTTGTGGCTATCGACCCTCGGGTAGATGAGGTCAAAGTCATAACGGTAGCACTTTTCCTGGTTGATATCGAAGCCATTTCGTTGGGATATACTCTGGGCTACGAACATCTTGTCAGAAACGAAATGAAATAAGCACCTACATCATAAGAACATCAGAAGATGACCGAGGGAAACAAGGCGGGCGGATATCGGTCCGGGATTCTAATCCGAGACCATGCGTGTGTAATGGAGCCCTTTTGCCATTACTACCTCTGCCCAACTGGTTGCTAACTTTCCGAAGTCCAACTAGAGGTGATCGCCGGATGTAGCCCGGCCCGTATGACAATTTTTCAACAAAAGCCGTTAAGACAAGTACGGTATGATATGCATATGAAAGCACACGGGAACTTTACATTCTTTGCAACTTTTCTTCCCTATGATTTGTCTTCATCTTTTACTAATTTATTTCGAGTATGAGCCAGGAACGTTGGGTACGGTTCCTTCCTGAAGAACTCTTATCCACTTCTTTGAATGAAAGCAGGATTTCTACCATATACATGGTGGGCCTCTAAAAAGGAACATCTTAAAAATCAAGCAGAAGTTCAGTTCTTTTGTGTATGAAGGAACCCATGAACGCTGGATAATTTTTACGGTATGATTTTGAAAATTAATTTATGACTAAACTACTTCCATCAGCGAACTTCGAACGTTAGGATATCGAATGATTGCACGTTGCTTGGAGATGGTAGCCGGCATAGCTACGCGAGTGAGAGACCAATATCGACTCTTTCGATATAGTAAACTTTTAGTCTGTGACCATGTAAGAACCCAAACTTGAGTGGACATATGTACTAAACTGACTTGAGAAAACCTTTCAGTGCAAGTGCGGACACCATCGTGGTTTCACTTCGGCCATTATGGAACTGATTCAAGAGTGGAAGGGAACGAATCTCCGGTGGGGAATCTCCTAGGACGATAGCACATAGTCCCCAGTTCTTCAAAGACGGCAGCTTCAAATCACCTTATGACTCTCCGGTAGAATGCATATACTACACAGGTATCCTACAAGTCACTTCTAACTCGTTTACCATTCGTTAAAAACAATTTCGATATAAATATGACTTTATTCTTTAAACTTACAATCTATACATAAAATCTGCGAGAAACTGAAACGCTCCTCATCACAGACAACAGAAAATGCGATTTGAGAAAAAAGGACAAAAAAGTAGTCATGTCATCTCTCTATAGTCTCTTTCTATATGACATCTTTTGCGGATAAAACTGAACCTTACAAATACATAATACAATTACTACACCGTTACAATGTTATAGCTGTTACTGTGTCGATGTTACTATGATGTTTGTAAGTTAGCTAAAGTGTTACTAAGGGTAAATTATTGTAAAAAGCGATTAGAGCATCAGTACAGAACAGCGCAGATTTTCATAAAAAAATATGTGGCACTGGTAGTTATGAAGGTAGAAGGCATTGAAATGAATTGTTAGGCACGTTATGGCAAAGAGGTTAAACTAGACAACAATTGCACTATGGACAACTGATGACTTCTCTAAGTGTATCGCCTACAGCTTAGTGCTCCAGAATACGCAGATTACCAGAGACAATCTTATTTTCCAAAATCGATCCAGGCGGAATATCGATTCGATCACCGTGATTGGCAATGATGATCACGGTCCCCTGTAACCGAATAGAAATCATTTTTCTGTCTTTTCCACCTCTAGAGACCGGAGAAGCGGTCGCAGCCATGGACATCGCACTTTAGCACTTACCTACATCTCTAGAATGGACCCAAACCAGCCAACCTTTAGTGAAGCACGTAACTGGGCTTCTCTTCATCGTTGTAATGGATCTTACTTATCCACACATCCCTCGCTAGAGGTAGATTACTTATATCCCCTATTTGTTGGATGATATTCAGGACTCAGACATGCCTACATGGGCAACATAACCGATCGTAGGCCTCCTCAGGTAACTCCACAAACCAAGTTTTAGTTGTGTGTTTGACTCAGTCTTAAGTGTGAGGCATAAGCATGCGCTCCATGGAAGCGCAGGGTAATGCCAAATCATGTTGAGTCCATGAACCAGATTCTAGGAAGCCTCGATTCAGTACACGTTCCAGTAGGGGAAAATCCTGAAGTGGATAAATAGTCCTTGCACGAGACAGTTTCAGATAGCGTCTCTACTACATACGTAAACTCTGGATCAAGTCCTGGAATGGAACTTGCTGATTAATCCCAGCGCCGGGTCCCTCTGGAATTGGTTGACTGGCATCCAACCCATTTAGAACTGTTAAAAGCACCGGGTTGCACTTGATTCGCAGGCGTCTATCACCGCACCACCTGAGTATCCCTTCGAACGGCACAACATTCAGAGTAGAACTCGAGTGCCTGGGATATCCCAGACAGCTTCCGTCGGCAAATAGTGCCTGAACCTTGACTGGCATCGCTCAAGGGTTCCGTGAAGGAACGACAGACAGTAAGCTGATTCCCAATTTGAACGGAAGTTCTATCTCTGTTCTTCAGCCACTAGAAAAGGAAACTAGATGATGGATGGAAGTCTCCCAAAGCACCCGTAACCTACTGTCTGGTCTGTCTGTCTTGTGTATCACAAATAAATAAACAAAAACGGTAAACAAATACAAACCTTCAATGATACGTCTCGTCCAAACCAAACATCTCCCGAAACGGTCAGATGGTCGAGTTCAAGCAAATCAGGGATTCCTTGAAAACGTTTCAAGAAGTCTGACACCTGTAAAAGTAAGGCAGAGGTATAACTTCATCTATTCGGACAACATGGGGAGATTGAACCGAAGATCAAGTTTTTTGGGAATACGAGCTGTACGAATAAACGACTGTTTAGACTGACTAGGAGAGGTAGTGTTAGATAGTTGTAATCTCTCAGGTAAGTGGGACCTGATCTTGATTCGAAATTATTCTGATACTAAGAAATTACGACAAATGACCATACCTTGTCAAAACTCGAGCCCAACTTCACTAATGGTGTTGTTGGGAATGATCTGTGTTCAGAAAGTGTCAAACTTCCATGATCTATATCGTAGAGATTCGACATGAGCAATAACAAATCCGAGCATTTCTTCACTGGTAGGAAACGCGATCGTGGTACGTTGATACCTAAAAAATGGGGTGTGTTTGACAGCGACTTCAAAAAACATCAAAGTCTAAACACAAGACTCCAAATAAGATGATAAATTATTAAATAAACAGTTCACGACCAAGATGGTTCCTGAGATGGTGATAAGGGTCCCAATTAGGCTCAGGCGAAGTACACACCCAAAGACGGACGAGTTTTCACGGTCCTGTAGGGCAGTAGAAGTTGGGCCGTTCACACCGGGACGCCTACGTTGCACGCAGGCAGCTTACTGCAGACAGTTGTACGCGATAGCGCACACATTTAGACAGCTCGTTCAAACACTACTTTCATGCAATGTATGTCGTCATCTACTCGCTCAGCCCCTAATTAGACTAGTTTTTCAAAGCCCAAAGTTTCTCTTAACTAACAACTTTCGCGTTTTCTTCGTCAATTTTGCACTACCCTGGACTATCACTTCCTTTCAACCGACTGCGATAAGACAAAAATTTTGGCTGACAAAAGAAGAAAATCGAGTGTGGGATTTGTTAGCCGAGCTTCCCGTGTGAGTCCAATCGTTGGTAACTGTCCCTAGCCATTGACACCACCAAGCTGACACCACCAAGCCGAGCTAGGTAAGTATTTTGATGCGTGGTTAGCTTTAATGACTTTATTAGTGGAGGAAAGGTAAAGATGATTCAACCAATCGCCGTTCAGGGCTACTGATGTGAAAATATGTAGTTGATCACACGGGTTGCAAAAGACCTTTCTTCAACTTTGAGCTGATCGAGTCAAAAACAGACGTGTAGTAATCAAAACAAAAAAAGCCAATCAAACAAACAAAAATGTCCATCTAAACCTACAAAGGAGAGGACACTAACCGCATGCACCACGGAAGTTTTTCACAGCGGCACCGGCTGCGGTTTCCAATTGAATGATATCTAGACCGCGTTCGAGATGTTTGGGATTAACGATCACTTCCATTTCCAGTTCATTATTTTCCACGACTCGTTTGATGGCCGATAATTTTGCCCATAAGTTGTTCGTGTTGAAGATTCTGAAGTAACTCTTTTTGGAATAGAACGCCTGTAGAATGCTTCATGGGTAAAAGAAGGATTCGCCGGAGTGCGTGTGCGGCACATGGACCGCGATCGCAGCCGCCGAACAGCCGCACCGCGTCTTTTGTGACGTCATAGCCCGCATCGCGTACGCACGCCGGAAGTTTCATTATTAAGACAATGTATAAAACAAAGTGAAGTAATGCAAGCTGATAAACGATAATAGCAAGAAATAACTGACCGGAATTTACTGATGGATTTGAACTCGTCCACGTAATCCTTTGGAACTTGGGCGATCTCAAGTAACATGAGTCGATTCTCATACTGGATCAGGGTACCTCCTTTCACGTCTGCTCGTGTCTTGTTAGTTACCTAGAAGAGGTTCTTTGGATAGGACGAAACATTGGAGTAGGTGTACAGGTACATCCAAATCGAGCGAAGTTCTGATCATGGTTGGTAGGGCTTGCTCTACAACCACTTGTAAAGAATTTACGGACTCGTATCTCAAGTCTACCATAACCCAGAAGGCAGGAAGTGTGGGTGGAAAAGTCCATGGAAGAAGAAATGGGAGGGCACAGGCAGAATTAGAAGAAAAGGCTGATCAGAAAAGGTCCATGGGGATTGCAATACCCAGGAACAATGCCAGGCCTCTGCACATGGGCCTATACCTTTGATAACAACTTTGCCAGTCGATTTAGATCATCAATAGGTAAAAAAAATAAAATAAAAAAATTGACGGTATCATTTGCTCGGGAAAGAAAGATAACGTACCTCCATGAGGAACTCCGGATGCTCATGACCGGCAGGAGGAGATAGAAGGAAGTTCAGGATGGCAAAATCAACTGTTGCACCCATGTTGTCAATATTGGACAGGAAGCAGTACTGAAATCATCAACATGTAGACAGAAATATTCCCGAAATACGACTAAATACTACCTCTTTCCCGTCCGCGATGAACTCGTCGATAAGTCCGGAATTGTAGAATGCTTCATAGAAGTTACCGTGTCCAGGTGGGTACCAGCTGAAACAAAACAACAAGAATTAAAAGGCTCAGACATTGCAGTCAGTCGAATAACTTTCAGCCCCTCGTAATTGTTTTCTAAGAAAAATAAAGAAGTTTATACAGTGTCGCAATCGAATGTCGCTATTTTACTCCCGTATTGAAACGTCCGTTTGGAGGCGGGATTTTCAACTAACCACTGAATCCTCACTAGGGCATCTTTCCACCCACAAATATCACATGTCGGGTCAGTTGGTAGATATACCATGTTTCCATTAGGCTGTGGGTATTTGTCTTACATGTGAAGACAAAGTTCGCCGTTTCCATAGCCAAGAACCCAGCCTCAAACGTATGCCAGAATGGAGGGACGTCAGGATACAACTAACTCGTCCGGAGTAGTAGGAGTAGCCGCGACCGTGAGTTCCTTCACAATTCGTGTCAGGACCGCATACCCTCTACTTGCAGTAGCCGACCTTTAGTGAAATCCGTTTACATTCCTATAGCATGTCTCTACTCATGGAGTAATTCGCATAAATATGAGAAATAGTGGACGACAATAAGGCGCATTGGGCCTTATGATCTTTGGATAATTTACCTCTTGCATGCATAAAATAAACATTACTGTAGGCTTACAGGGTACGTGTAGGTTTTCCACATATTCAACCGATTCTACATACTTCAATTGTATTCAGTGGCCATTTCCCAGAAAAGCAACTGATCCGAAAACTTACCACTCCTGATCGGAGTCATGGAGGGATTTCGCTATTGGCATAAGAGTTTCACGGTTGATACGTGGATATTGCGATTGACAGAAAGTATGAACGGAGACCTGCAACGATTCGGTATTATCTGGGACTACTGTGGCTACAAAATCTGGGAACACCACCAACCTTAACATTTGCGTATTTCTTCAAAACTTTTTTGGTATCTTCTTCGGTATTGAATGAGTTCATCAAAACCAATGGCACATCAACATTGTATTTTTTGTTCAAAGTCTATAACAAATAGTTTGACTGATATTGATTGATCGCTATATCTGACCAGCAACTATTACTAAATAGTAACTTTTCAATTACTTCATACCTGAATTTGTTGCAGCGTTAAATCGAGGAATGTCAGCTCATTCCTAACAGGAATTACTGATTTCGGGCCTTTACAACCCATTGATGTGCCGAGACCTCCATTTAGTTTCACTACGACCAATTTGTTCAGCATGGATGCAATCAATTCTCCATTATTCGGATGTTCCAACTGAAAATGAGAACTGGGCGGGAGCTTGACCGGCTTTACTACTCAAAGTCCACATACATGCTTGTATGTCCTGATGGATCCTTCCGGTAACGGCTCGATTTTGGACCAGTCGACATGCGTTTTAGCTCGAAGGAATCGGGCGAACAGATTACGGAATCCTGAGAGCTCTTTTCGATTTTTCTGTAAAAAAAGGAATTTCCATCCAAACCACGTATGGAACACAGTAATTGGGTGTTATGTACATCAAACCTACATATATAGGGAGAGGATAAATCAAGTGGCACAAAGACTGATGAAGAATGAAAATGTATGGGGTCGTATTAGAGATTTCCAAAAATTGTCTAGTGTGGATAGCGTGGTATGAAAATCCTCACGGAAGAAGTATTTTCAGCCNCCCGGAAAAAGGTATCCTCCCCTCTTTCCCTCTTTCAGCAAATGTAAGGAAATACACGGTACTGATGGAAGCGCTAAGCCATAAGGTCACGATTCTTCGCTGTCGTACTACTAGAAATTCCCTTTTGATCAGTGGGAGTCGTGCTCACTATTCTATGGATTCCAAACGAAAATTTTAAAAAGTTGCTTACTACCTACATCTAGATCTTCGGGAGATGAAGTGTTGAGGAGCTTCGCCAACTCTTGCTCCAAAGCTCCCAACGTCTCCATTTTTGTTGACGTTTTCCATTCTTCAGAGCTCTGAAATAGCGTTTTCTGGACCATTAGCAAGAAGATGAGATGCGGAAAGAAAACCTTTTAAAACATTAGCCTTGACAGATTGAAACATCTGTTGAATTTTGAAGTGAGGTTAAATATATGAGTAAACCCATATTTTCTGCTTCGTTCTCTGGGCTCAAGCTAATAGTCATTCTGGGTGAAGGCTTCTTGATTAGCAAGAGCTTCAGGAAATACCAGCAGGTAACGACAACGAGTAGGCCCGACGATATCTGACGGCACTCCTTGAGAACAAGGGTTCGAAAGACACCTGATACTAGAAGTTTCTATTAACAAAGATGCTTCAGGAAGCCTCGGGAAAGTACACGATATTCTTGTATCGAATTGTCACAATTATGCTACGGTCGCGGCTTTTTGCTCTGTTCGCTTTGGGTTTTTTCTGAGTTTGTTCTACATGCATTTCCACGGGTTCTGTTTAATGAACGATTACAACGTAATTTAACTGAACTATTACTATTCTGCTCAGAGGTATTGTAATTGACAATAAAACAAAATGCAAGGGTTGATAATCGCATGCAACCTTATGGCAATTGAACGCACAGCTCACGATAAAGATGGTGACTTAGATTTCTCTCTAGGATGAGTTTCTGACTCCCAAAGATAGCACAAGGGTTGCTATTTAGTTGAAAAGCGACCCATAGAGTGTATAATAAGGGCTAGCTCTGTCTGGGCATGATTCTACCCACATACTTCGAGGCAGGTATGTGAGGAAAAGCTGACTTGAATCGACTAAAAACAGCAAAAATATCTGATGATCCCAGTTGACATCTATCATATCATCTCGCATACGAATTCGGCAGAAGCAGCAGTGCTTCCATTCCGGACCAACCTGGCCGCTGATTGTCACCTACCTTTACATTTTTATCACAGTCGACTGATGATTGCCTAGCCAATGGATGCGGTACCATACTAAATCTTCAAACAGAACGTTTTATGGAGTTTGCCAACGATCAGGCGAAATTGGACGAGATCAGGCAAACGCGAATTCAACAAGATGTGAACTGATCGAAGGAATAGCATACAGGTCCAATAGAAAATAAATATTCATATTAAAAACCCGGCGAAAAAAGGAATGAACCAACAGCTATATGGATGAATAACGGCATTCATGGGACTGGGGAGAACCAATTCATTACAGTTGGACAACAATCGTCAATGCTACTCTTTTTAAAGCTTTCCATTGAGTCGTTTGGAAAGCTTTTGCAGAAAATTTCGTAACAGTCCACAAAATTTTTTGAAAGATCTGGAATTTTCGTTGAAACTGCTATATAAGCACGTAACCCATTTGTATGCGCATAACATGTCCAGTGTTCCCTTAGTTGCATAGTTGACTCTAGGCCCAAATGTTGCCCCATATTCGACAACATACTTCTTTACGAAACAAGAATTCGTCCGGCCATTTCGCTGCCAAAGCTCATAGGAGCTCGTGTCAGGTATTTGGCCTTAAGGTCCCTTCTAAAGGGTTCTGTGCACGCCTCGTATCTACACTTTGAAGCCCAAAATAAGATGATCAAAGACGAGACTCAATCTGGTCGACCGACTACAATATCATGAAATCTTTAGATATTTTATGCGCATACAAGTGGTTGCTATCCTTTTACAGTATTTCCGCAGAAACTTCTGGAACACTCCAGAAAAACACCTGGACCTTTATGAATTTCCGATAGATTCCTTCTGAACATTAATAGTCTCCATTACTGTTCTCGCCTGAACCCGACAATGTCCATTGTGCCCGGGAAAGCTCCACCTGTCCTCTTCTATTTCGGCAATATCTTCGTGAGAACAGTAAACGAAAGAAAAAATTGACGTGAATGCATTTTTTGAATGTCCCAGAAGTAGATAAACAAATATGTAACAATAAACAATAACAATAAAGATAAAATAAACAATTAAGCACGTTGTAAAAATATTGATCTATGGGTAAAACGTCTGTGTCCAGGGAGCCTTTAGACCTGAGTTTAAACTTCCTGAAAAGCTGGATTATCCATTACAATCCCAGTTCATACATGCAGAGTGAGACCTAGGCAGACATTCTCGGAGGGTGGCCATCTTTGTTTCCCGCTAGTTGTGGGAAAACAAAAATGCTAGAAAAACATGCAAGATGGGGAAGGGATCGTGTGGGGCCGTGTGGAGAACACTTTTGAGGGGTGGGGTCGTACTGAGGCTTAGTTTGTATAGGAAAGAGGTTTTAACGTCGTAACGTTGACCGAACCCCGTTGACGCCATCTTTTACTTCGTTCACACTTCTCGATAACCAAGTTATCGGGTAATCCCCTGATCAGAGTTACGGCTCAATTCAATTCACCCCATGGCCCCATGTATTGAGCCCAACTTCAGGTCAGAAGGTATTCGGTAGAGTAAATAGCTCATCAACGATCCTAGCTCCGGAGTTAGGGAAAACATGCCACCTGTAAATGAAGATAGGGTGGTGCAGTGGAAAAGTTTGATGTCCTAAAAGAATAGGGGCGGGTTCGATACTCATCGAAAATGGGAACGTATTGTTCATATGTATGCACTTTACGACAACATCCTTGTAGTGTCGAAAAGCAATTGCTAATAGAATAAAACTAATCAAAAACTACAGAGAATGGGTCTATATGGAAATAGGTAACCCGTGAAAGATACATATTCCTTCGTGGCTTGGCCGGGGTCATCCAGATGGCGTATCTTGAAAATCGTCCCAGAGCTCAGATCAGAGAAGCATCAGAGAACAAGCACTTGGGAACGAGACCAACGTGAAAATGCAGCAAAAGCTTCCGGGCCGCCAAAAAGCTCGAAATCGTACCCGTAAGATATATGACCCACGGGAATAGTCGAACAACGGGTATAGAAAAGCGGATAATGGCGGTGTGAGAGATGGACGGATTCCCTTTCTCTCAATCGCTCCCGTCTGACCACGAGGGCAGCAGCCGTATCGGGAAAATCGACCTTGTCATACTGTGTGATCTTTAGTCACTTTATGAGCAGGGCAGGGTCGAAGGCATTCGGGTTATCTACGGGAACTTGCCAAATCGAAACAAAACTTAGCAGGTGCTCGTAACGTGGCAGCGTTGGTGACGGTCATGTGGACGACGGAACATCAGCAATGTTAATTAAATTTTCAGCGAAATATATTCGATATTGATCATTTTTAATCAGTCCTACGGGACATAGGAGGGCCAAAATGGGAAAATCACAATGACTAACCTCTTGCAAAGTGAGCAGACGAGCTCGTTGACGCATAGCAATTTGCTTTTCGAATCCCATTTTTAGAAAGTAGAATAGGGTTGAACAGAATTACTGCGACCACAGACAGGCTATAGAGCAATAAGGGCCAAATGATAAGCACACCTAGCANCAAGTTGCCAGTCGGGCGATTACAGAGTCGAGGGGTTGGGACATGGGCGACAACAGCACACCCCATGGCTGATCTATGATTACTGTCTCGTCATAGTGTCAACATTAAATGATACCATGGCCCACACTGAATCAGGTTCCTCGGTGATTAAAATAGCCTCACGATGAGACAAAAATAGAGTGCTATCAGTAACTTTTTCGTTATTCGGGAGCTCCAAGCCATTCAAAAAGTCTAGTGATATTTAATTATCATTTAGGATCAACTTATAGGTATTCCTACGCGCTCAATAACAACATAATTCAGTGGAGGAAATCTCTGTGAGAAAAATCGCTCAAAAAGCTAGTGGATTCTTAAAAAGTTATGCCTAGGGATGAGCTGTTGCAAATTCCAGGAATACGAAAATGTTTCATGTTTCAGGACGCGCCATGCGCTCGGCTTTGCATTAGGACCTCAGAGATACATAGCTGCTGTTTTTGAACTTGAAGAAACTAATAGGAAGGAGAAGATGCTGTTCAAGACAGAAACCCAGCCCTTCGAATAAGCATTATAGGGGAGGGGGGGGGGGCACAGTTATTAAAAAAGATCCAAAAGCTCAGTGATATGGAATGCTCAAAAGCGAAGCAATCTATGCAAGTGCTCTAATTCATGAGTACGAACTTGTGGTTGCTACCTTGGGCGCCAGTGAATGACTGCAATGGTTCTAACTAGCCCAAGAGAAGGAAGTAGGTTTTATACAGATCACAAGATACTGTGACCAAGATACCGTAATTTAAATGGAAATTAAATAGAATTAAATTTAAATTCACAAAGCTTAATCATTTGAGTAACGCAGAAATTTTGGAGAGAAGGACAATTCGAAGGTACATGGCTTTCAACGACTCAAACACCACGGTAATAGTAAAAAGGAGACGTGAAATTCTACGGAATCCCACGTTCATGCGGCCAGTGTAAATGAAAGATGGGAGAAAGGAAGCCGCCATAGAAATGATCCGATTTTCAAGGGCGGACAAAGAGATAAGGCGAAAAGAGTGGCGACATGTGATCTGCGATTTTTTCGCGGTCATACTCTCGACACCCACAGAAGTGACCAGCACTTTTATAAATCTGTGCAGAATGCTATTCAGAAAATTTTTTTGAAAAAAAACCAAATGACCTCTTGTGTTTCGATAAAGAACTGGTAGTTGGGTATTGGTGATAACCATATAAGGAAGGGTTAGGAAAAAACGTCAGTTGGAGGGAAGAGAAAACTTTTTTGCGAAGTACCATCCGCAAAAAGCCCATTTCTAATTCACAGAGCCATGGGCAGGATGGTTGGGTCAATGGCAACGATAAACAAACGATTATTCCATTCTTCAAGATATCGAAGCCAGGTATCAATCTAAGGTAAGCTGGGTCTTGGGTGTGCTCACTGCCTTAGGAGATGAGGACTCAAGAAGACTTAGCCAAATTCAGAGCAATCTTGAGACCACGACTAGACTGCGCTAGTAGGGCCAAGTCCATGGAACTGCGAGACTTTGAGGCAACGAATTCCCGTTCGTGAAACTCGGGAAGCTTTTTCGTGTCAGGGAAACATCATTTCAGTAATGTATCCGTGAATGACAACATCTGAAGGAATTCCTTTAATATTAAGATGACTAACATTAGAATCAACTATTAGTGAGTCAGAAATCTATTTATATGAAGACATTAGTGACAGCATATTACGTCAAAACAACAAATGAAGCCTCCGTATACATTGTCTCCCACTGGGTTCCAAAATGGCATCTCAAAGGATATCTTCAAGTAACGACCCACACATCCATTGAAGAAGCTATTCACCAAAACCGTGAGTAAGGGAATGTAAGGGTAGGAGTATATTTCCACCACTTTCTAGGATGACGCTTCTGAAAACATCAAAAACGGCCCACTCATCCGTCAGGAAAGATTCTTCTCAGAAAACGATGGGTAATGGGAGAAAACAAAGGTATTTACCACCAGAAAAACAAGTTGCCCTTATATTCTTCTGCCAACTTTCACCTCTCCCTTTCTACAGAGATCAGAGGAGGAATTACCTATACAGGCCTCCAAAGCAAGTGATGGAACCCTCTGTGCAGTGAAACTCTTCTATAGACCATCAGAATAAGGGGAAACGTTTCTGTTTAAAAGGGAGACCCAGAAGACGTGACCGTCAAGACTTAGTCAATGAGGGGAAGGAGGGGGGGGGGACGCTTTTGAAAGCGAATCAAGCTCATTAGACCAATCTCTGCCAACTTCGGGTTAAGCCAACCACGCCGCGAAATCTCAGCGCGATTCTGAATACACATAAAATTCATGGCGTATCCCGAAACCATAAGATGCCTTCATCAACTAACACTTTCCGCCCAATTCTAATGAATCGCCGCTATGCTAGAGACAAAGTAAGTCAGTTATCATCAATCAATTCGCCCATGTTCGAAATGGGGACGTCATTGTTGTAAACAAAATTGATCATCAAAAAAAGCCATGAAAGTATTTGTTTTCGACAAAACTTTTTTTTAGAAATCTGCAAATAGAAAAAAGTTATTTGTTTACGAGACCAAGGCGATAAATTATCGAAGAAAAAGAAACACGGGGAACACGGGACCGCTTCAACAAAAAACACCAAAAACATCAAAAAACAAAGTTTGTGCTGGTTTCTGAAGATGAAACATCAACGTACAACACGATGCTCACGTGATAG
>UZAF01017684.1:21092-42955 GCA_900617895.1 Haemonchus placei
GTTCCACCCAGGTAAAAGGAGATTCTTAACTTTCACTGAGGTAGAACAGTGTAAAGTTTCAAGTCTCACCACCATGCTTCTATGCTCTTTGGTAAAATAGAGACAGAGAAGTTGCTTGGCCTACAGCGTTTTGAACGGCTTAAATTAAAAATGAACCTACCACTCGAACTGATAAGGTCGAAAGATAAACAACATGCCTTACGCACCACAAATGTAAACAGGCTGATAAAAAGCATTGCGCTCCAGTTTGGGTTACATCGTAGTTGGTTGTTTACGTAACAGGAAGCAGAAGAGGATCAGAAGTCAAAGTAGCCAAGAAACGTATGGCAGGGGATCCGGTGGGCCAGGTCTAGGGACGGGATATGTTGAAGTAAGCGAATGAATTGAAGTCCTTAGGTCAATAGCGATCAAAATAGCCAACAAAAAAAAATCGTTTCGTGGAGCATCCGGTAAGGAAGTTATTTACCCACATGTTTACTTGATTATTTACTTGTGAGTTTATAATACTTTCTGCAACCGCTATAACTATTCTATTACCTGTATGATCCAGTTAATGTTAGCCTTAATATTTCTTTTGTCTCATGGTTTNGAAGTTATTTACCCACATGTTTACTTGATTATTTACTTGTGAGTTTATAATACTTTCTGCAACCGCTATAACTATTCTATCACCTGTATCATCCAGTTGATGTTAGCCTAAATTTTTCTTTTGACTCTCGGTTTCTGAATGCACACGATACTAGGTTCTGAAAGCTTTCAGGAATACGCCATGAATTCTGCGCTCGTTCCAAGATCGATTGTGATTACATGGACTAACACTTTTGGTTACTTTGCATAATTTTGAGCTTTATTTTACAAGCATGGTGAGGCGAGATGGGTCCGTTAAAGGTCTCAAAAGCATGACCCACGATTTAGCCTCTTGTCCTAAGCCAAAAATGCAGCTACATGGGGATACATATGATGTACAAATCAAGCAACTCCTCCAGTAAGAGGAATCATTGTAATTCCGTCAAAAACACAGTTTGGTACAACTTCCTGGGAGTGTGACAGGGAACTTTTTGGAAATCATGTCAATAAGCTTGTAAAAACATAATTCCCCGATCATCTTGCAACGAAGGAAAAAGGCTCCTTGGTTGTCAAGATGAGAACATTCCTTCCAAAATCACAGACTTTTTGAGGTAATGAAGAGTCATGTAGAGGGCTATGCGACTCTATCGCTCTTGAGAAGAAACAAAAAAAAGTCCATGGCTTAAAACCTCAAGGAATGAGTATTAATAAATTGAGATGAAATTAGATTCTGATTCAGATATCCCCATTTACTCAGAGAAAATTGTTATAGAAACAGCTTGTTTAACTTGTTCGTAGGCAGCCGTTACAAGGGTAAAGAAGTCAAGAGCTCCCGAAAGTGCAGTTCTGAATTTGCACTTACATCAGTTCAGAACTTACATCCTCTCCAATGCACATGAAAGAAACACACCGACTTTCAGAGCTCCTGCTATGAAGTGGTGAAAGACGGGGATATCCAAGTTCAAAACGCACAGGGCCAACTTCAAAAATGAGCAGTCTAGAAAAGAAGGATCAATACCCGATTAGGGTACCCGACTCCTTATGTTGGAGGAAGAGGGGAAGTAGGAGAGTAAAAAGAAGATAGGAAAAAAAGATTTTTTATTGGAGCTGCTTTTATTATGCAAAATGTGATGGTAGCTGGCCAAGCTGGTAGTGAACAGGAGCACAGAACAGGCCTCATCTCTATACAACAACCCCACTTTATGGGATCAAATCCGTTCAAAACCGTAGAAGATTTCAGTTGTCTATTCATCATAAAAGAAAATCTGAGTCCTGCGAATACTCAAACCGAAATTCCGATAGGCTAGGCAAGCCTAGTACTGATTATTCTACGACGAACGGTTCTCAGGACAAAATTGATTTAGCAGATAGTCTCCAGCTTCTCTCTTGTTTTAACCTCGGCATAGTTGTTTATGATTATAATATTCTTGTGCCGTGCGAGGTTGTTAGGTGGAACAGTTTATTAATTAACGGCCTAACGTTGTCGAAACGTTAGGCCGTTAATTAATAAACTGTTCCACCTAACAACCTCGCACGGCACAAGAATATTATAATCATGATTTAGCAGAGTCTGTTCGTGTCTGTTTTGCAAAGAAACCACGTGAGGACTTTGTTTACACTACCCAAAACTGAGTTGCATGGCAAGGACCATTGTTTTCGGAGCGCTAGACTATTTACCTTGCAGCATACCACCTACTCGAAAGTTCAACTCAAACATCATGCCAGAGTGTTAGCAGCAGAAACCATGAATTTTCAATGAAAAACCTTGAATTTCAATGACTTCATTGGAAAAAGGGATCAAATCCATGATTTGATTAAATCAGAAATTTTTATAAATAAATGGATTTGATTTTAGCGATTTCATTTGATTTCCGTGTATTAATTTTTGATTTTACTTCTTCAATAAAGCGAACTGTTTACAGGTACTGTTACAGGTGGTGTTTACAGGTGGTGTTTACAGGTAGGAACAAAAACTGTTGATTTCTAAAGGTTTATAAGAGGTGATTTGGGATCGAAGTCAAGAGCAGAGCAAATTGGATTGAAGGGAATTTCAAAAGCAATTTCACGATAAAGAGACTCATCAAGATTTCTCCCAGAATGAACCACTGGCACCCTTTGACAACACATGGGATATTGTCGGGTCAAAATTGACATCGGCAATGCGTTAACTGGGCTCCAGACAGGTTGTCTGACGTACGCACCCAAAAGTGGCCGAGTTATGACCCTGTTTCTCAATTCCTTTTTGGAACCTCATGATTCTCAAGATCCGTCAATTTTCGAGCTTTCCCAACCATTTCTGCACTATTCTGCATTATGATTTATATTATCTCATCCAAGCTGGACACATCCGACGTGAACGATGCCTTCAACTGCTCTCTAACTACCCAAACAAGTTCGGATGAACAGCAACCGGATCCGGAACCTTCATGGTACCGAAAACTTTTCAGCTCAAGACCAGGTAACGAGGAAAGGATATCGTTTCTTCGAACAGAAGAAAGTTAGTGATTCGACTGACCTTCAGGCGATCATCTGATGACTGGTATGGATGAGGAGGATGTTTCATGACTGACGGACGACAGTTAGAATGGCAACAAATAACCAGGCAAGGAATCGAAGCGACCTTTTCAGTACGATAACAACATCATGTTTTTTTAGCAACCAAAACCCGTTTTCTCGAGAGCATTATTGATTGAAAAAATCTTCAGAATGCACTCTTTCCGATTCCGGTAGTGCACTGATAGCAGCGACGAGAAAATAGCTCGAGAACAGCATCAAATTTCTTGTAGAAAGTACAGCCAACTGTTCTTTGAAGTCTATTCGTTAGCGATTCTTTTGAAAACACCATTCGCGTGATCACTTTCAGAGTTCTTTGAAGAAATTTGGCTCGCTACATCGACCTTTAGAGATTTACCATCGTTATGATCAAACCAGTTTCCGATTTCATCCTCCTGGCACCATCCTAATTCTAGAACGATGGTCCCAGACAAGATGCTCCTTAATCAAGTGTGGACGTCGTGAGAAAAAGCGTCAGGCTGTGGACCACCGCACTACTATCTATGATTCTATAAACAGCTTCTTTATTGAACAGGCCTTTACGTTTGGTTCGAGCAAATGCTCAATGACCAATAACAAAAACCAAATAAGTAAACAAGCAATTAAACTAATAAATAAGTAATTGATCAGACAAAAGAAGGCGGTATAGTGGTAACTGGCGCTCTATCACACACGCATGGTCACGGGTTTGAATCCGCCTAGACCAACCTAGCCTTCTATCCCTCCAGTGGCGGTCAATTGATACCAGACTCATCTAAGAGGATAAAAGCGTCAGTTTGTGCATCGGCCGGTCACGCAATCCATTGTAAAGGCCACATAGGCATTCAAACATTGCTGCGATTCCGAGTGGAAATCGAATGCAACGGCGAATCCCAAAGACAGGATTGACTACCATTAAAAGAATATCCCCTGAATGAATGTTGCCGTCTTCGTCACAAAACAAGGGACAAGAAAATAAAGGCTTCAAGCACCAATCAATTTTTTCTCCATGACTTCGATTTTCGTTCTAGCCCGTAAGGGGAAGCGAGTCCTGTACCGCAAAAAAAGAGCCAAGATATCGACATAGTCCTTGATAATCACCTGCCAGATTTCAAGTTGTGTTTGACCCTAGTCTGAACCGTACTACTCACCATTAGAACAATCGACGATGTTCTTTGTTGTTCGGTATGTGAAAAAGTCCCACCCCTGAGCAAAAATTCAGTAACATCCTGATCCTTTGCCTTCTTTTGACCCCGTAGCTGAATTTGTTCATGATTGGGCTAATGTTTGCCTATGAAACTTCTCGCGGAATCGGTCTATGGACAATTTAGTGGCCACTCATCCTCTTAAACAGAACTGACAACAGTAACTGTACCAAAAATGCGACGAAAGCGTGGTCTTCTGGAAATTTGATTTTTGATGATGGGTCGCGATTTATATAATAGAAACGGCGCCTGTCGCTGTCCACTTTCATTATCGGTACAATAGGTGATGACATCAAATAAACCCCTGACTACCACTTTCCGAGTACCACTTTTTTGGACACTTCAAGTGCTCTATGGCTAGGAAGGAGCTCGCCATTTGTAGTAACACCAAAGTAGCTGTGGCTGGGAGACGGGCAGTAGGAACGGTTTCCCGTAATCGATTCGCCGCACGCGGCTGTCGCGGAATACTCCGCCTTAATTACAGTCCTAGCGTTCTTCATATAGCTCAATCGATATGCTATCCTTATTTCAAGCATGATTCTACTATTAGTTCCTTTGCTCCTGTACTTCTCACCTGCAGTTGCATTCTGCTATGTTCCTTCGCGCGCGACGTCCTTCTTGCCGCGACACGACAATTTTGCTACTACTGCACCACACCCGCTGTGGCTCATTCAAAGTCCTCCCACTCTGGGAAGAAGGGTTGGCCGGCCTTGCTTTCAGTTGGATGAAGGTCACTGTAGTGCTAGTGATTATATAGCTTAATTGGTGAGAGTTTAAATAAAATGGTCAAAGAATTTAAAACGTGCATCCGAATGACTCAAAACTTTTGCATCAACCCAACCAACTCTTCATGAAGCATTTGGTGCGACTGGTATGGAAGGAGCATTGCAGAATTAGACTTCCTTGCATACCCACTCCCAGAAAATGACTTGTCATCAAGCTTCTGTATTGTGCGATTGTTCATTGAGTTTGAGACGAGGAGACCATTCTCCAGGGTCTCCTCCCACAGGAAAGAAGTCAACATGATGAGTTGGTCTACGAATTGTAGAAAAAGTAGGCATGCGAAGAAGCATAGAGAAGATCTCTCGAAGAATCGTGCCGGTCTTGAAGTGAGCAGCTGTCTGGGAAAATGTAGGGTTACAGGCTGAAGTACTGAGAATTGAGACGCTAATTTCACTCCCAGCTCTATCCTCTGACGCCGCGTTGTCCAAGAATGTGAACTATTCGCACTCTTTTCACTGCACTACGGAAGTTCCTCTAAAAAACACAAGTTTCGTAAATAATAATGATTATAGCATCGGTGTTAGTTATGCAACACCCGCTCCCCTGTAAAAAGGTAGGATACTGCCCTTTTTTTTAAACGCTCTTCTCACTTTTCGTTGGGGAGCTCAGCCCTCTCTTCTCCCAAATCCATTCTACACACATTCTTTCAATTTCCCAGTGTTCTCAAAGCTTTTGGTCAGGAATCACTACCATAGGCTAACGGAGTTGCGAATTACGATAATAGCAGTAACACAACTAAGCAACCAGAGAGCATAATAATTTCCGGTAAGCTTCGTTGTTGTTTACTACTTTTATCTCTACATTATACTACCTTTTTGCCTCTTCGCACTTTTCTATTCCAAACAACACCTAACAACAAGTAGATTTTGCATCAGCTGCCACTCGCACCCTCGTCTATACAACTCAATCGCCAAGCCACACCGCACCAGAAAAGCTCTACCGTTCCTATGGTACATAAAATTCGAAAACTATATTTGTAAGTGATTGCAGGTTTTCATCAAACCCTGGATTGACATAACAGAAGATAGTCACGTTAGTGATATTACTAGAGAAGCCAACGGTATGTTTCTGATGATAGTGATAACGTCAGTGAAGAAGTGCTCAGAAGGCAACAGAGCAGCAAGAAGCGCCCTACTATGTATGGGCCTACGCTACGTAAGATTCATCCGCTCTTGAAACACTTGAACCTATCCAATGTGAGGCGATCGCCACAAGAGCCCGAAAACGGTAACTTCCCAGAAAGAAGCGATTCCGACAAAGGTTAGTTCCCATGAGTTTGGGAGCAAAACAAATTAAATCGGAAGGTCGTATGATTCTTGCTTGCTCACTTCATCGCCCTTTACGATACAATTGTTCTACGGAATGGCACAAACGCTGCTGAGGGGAGCTTAATGGATGAGAATGATAAACAGTAGACCGAAGAAGAGCTCCCGTTGGGCAGAGCACTTAGTTCGTACAGCCGGCCAGCTGTACGAGGCGTTAATGAATGAGCGTTGAAAAATTTTGAACGGGCAAGGCCAGAGAGAGCATATTTGTTTATGACGTGCCATACATTGGTGCCAGCTCTACACATCATCTACGTGGGCTCGGCTCGTGATGGTCGTTTACCTTGGCGCCTTTACATAAGCACCGTCCAAACACTGCCGCTGCTAATGGTGACGTGACCCACGCGATAGAAACTCTTCAGTTTGTAAACACGAGGCTTTCAGCACAAAGAGCACAGATCTGGGTCGCCTAGGTGTCCTAATCCTGGAACATCCTTGACACTTGGAGTTTAGTAACTCTTTGTGTAGAACCCCGATGGAAAGCGCTCCCAAAAGCCATACCACTCATAACAGGTAGAAAGAAAAGCGTCTCATACAGAACCTGCAGAAAAAGCAATTCGGTCCGATTATATCGCCTCAATTGCGATACCTTGGATGACTTATGGGTTACATTACAGAGCCACAGGATAGTTACCAGGAAATCTGAATAGACATCATCTGACGCGAAGGGAATCTGGATTGAATCCTTCTAACCCTTTTTTTTCTCCCTTGATGAGAATAGAAGACCAAGAGGCGACAGGGAATATGGCCTGTGTGGATGGGTAATGGAGGAATTAGCAGGTAAAAAGTTTGGTATCCATACTGCGCTCATCAAACGCCGACATGTCCGATGAGCCGTCAAATTAGCTTATTACTGTTGTATTAATCAAAATTCATACTAAGTAATCGTGTGCCAGACACTATTACAACCCGATTAACCTTGAAAAAAATAATCATAGCCTTGTTCTTATCATAACCCTAGGATAGCCATACTTCCCAAGGGAAAGGAAAAGCATGGACTAGGAATTCGCAAATAGCTCAAGGCTCATTAAAAAATGTAAACACAGAAGGAGATAGTCATATAAAGAAAGGTTATAACCTAAACTAATATATGATACTGTACATAGTAATATAATTCTTATGTAAACCGTTAATGACCACTTTTCTTTCACTAAAAAAGAATGGACCACTGCTTTTGCAGAGGTATATGCCGAAAGTCTCGGTAGCCCAGAATTCTCCTGGGATTTGCTGGAAACTTCTGAATTACTGTAAAAGGACACTTCTCATTTTTGTGCGCCCAATATATCAAGGATCTCGTGATACCCAAATTGGTTGATCAAATTGGACTTCATCTTCGACCTATTCGCCTAAGGCTCCAAAGTGATGGAAGGAGATATGCACAGAACCCGATTTGAAAGGGCTTCAAGGTCCAATGCTCAACACAAGGTTCAATGGGTTTTAGCAGTGGACTGGCCGGATTGGTATTTGAAAGGAAGCAGGTTTAGAATCTCGGTGGACACTTCGGTCGTTGCATGGTTAAATAAACAAGGAAGGGGTAGCGGGTTATGGTATTCACTACTCAGGGTCCCTATATAGGAACCCCATAGGAGCTTCCAAGAAATACCAGGAGAAATATAGGCAATTGCGGGACCTTCAGCAGATACTTCCGCTGAAACTATCAGAACCTTAGCCGGTGATAACTGGAAATATGGATCCTAATATCCTAAAATACGCATATCTAAGACGAATTATTGATTGTAAGCAGCATTATTTCCAGTACTTCGTGAATTTAATGATTCCTAGAGGTATGAAGTACGGTAAGAAATCAATATGACCATAAGTTACCATTCGAGTTCCATCGGCTCTGAAGATTTTGAGCATGACTGGATTTGTCCGAGAAGGAAAAGAAACGCGACGACACAGATGTAGCAACAAGACGACGAATACTGTCACAAAGTGATAACAAACGATTGACCGACAACGACGACGAGTCCTGCTGCCAGGGTTCAGAAGATTCGTGAGCTACCAGCCATGCCGTGACCAACATGGGTTCTGTTGGAGTTGTTTATTTAGATGTTTTATCAAGCAAAACAAACTCTTATCAAATCATGCGCCATTCTAGATTGGGACAGTCTAAGCATTCAGGAGAGTTGAAAGGTGGCTCTAAAGTACACAGATTATAGAGGACAGGAACACCGAAAAAGAACGCAACAATGATTCCTTGAAAAGGAGAATTGGAGAGTCGTATCAGTTTTCACCCCCTTTTTTTATCTGTTCTACCCTCCCAGAAGAGTAGGCGTATAACCTACTCCTTTTCAAACCGAGAAGAAAACCATCAGAAGGTTTTTTACGTAGCGTGGGACCATCCGGAAAAATTATGAAATTTCGGACGACAACTAACAGCTTTCGCTGACGATGGCCAACTACTTGGTCTGGATCCATGACCTTCCGCCAAGCTTGCGATGCGATGAAAGCTTTTCTAAAAGCTCCTTGATCAGGATTCAAAATCCAGTCGCACATAGTGGAATTCAAGACTATCGGTCGGAACATGTTCCTTCCGAGTCACGTTTCTCAGCAGCCAACGGAACCCCCTCCAAATGGACTCTAGAATATTCCTCAAGTCATAGTCTGGCAGACAATTTATAGTCATCTTTTTACAAAAGGTAGCATTGAAAATAGGTTTGCTGCTCTTAACATGTGGGCACTCTCAGTGATAGCGTTGAGTAAGGCTCTTTAAGAGACGCTGTCACTCCCTCAGAAACTGATTCGTCTTGTGATTTTAACAGTTCCTCAAAAGTTCATGGTATCTTCCTTATCGCTGGACAAAAGGACCCTGCAAAGGATATGTAGCTGGCCGTCCTGGGTTCCTAAGTCGGAGAAAACTCCTCCCGGGAAGGAAACTTCGGAAACGTTCAGAATTTGTGCTGCTGACTTAATTCAGGTTTTCTAAACCATAAGTTCTCTAAGCTTTTCTTTCTAAGGGCTATTTCTACGTTTTTTTTTCTGCTTTGATGGAAACTACGATGGATGAAATTGAAGTTGCCATCAGTTGAGCAGATAATCTAGTGATACTTTCGATTACCTACGTGGTTTGTAAAAATTACCAAATCCTACTCAATCTGTAAGTTTATCACCGAATGTTGAGAAGATTCTGAACGGATTAACTGCACGAGGACCCACCCTATGCCGAACATCGAATAAATTTCTATGATAGAAGCCTGCCACTTATAGCGAGACCATTGTGGTGCATAAAAATTTTTTGCTAGGTGATAAAAGTGCTTTGGAATGCTTTGTTGATCGACCCTGTGAACGTGCCCACCAAGAAAATAATAAAGAGGAGATAACGACCCAGTGTCACATCAAGCAGAGATCATTGAGCGTTAGGACCGCAAAAGCACGTCTATCAAATTGGATAAAGAGGGGCGGTACAAGGTTATAAAAAGACTTATTATAAATGATATTCGAGAACCCATAACAACAACTTTCTTCAATTTCTCCATTTATGGAAAGCTTCAGCCATAAAAGGCTTAGTTTTTTCCGCCCAATATTTTGATGTCCATTCAGAATCGTATTGGCGTCTGCATACCGACGTGGCCCATGCATTGGTAAGGATGATTTAATGTAGAAGACTATCCATTTTTGTCAGAGACATGGTTTGTTCCAATTAAACGACTTTTAAGGGTTGTTCAAGGGTTGTTCATAGATGTGCACGGATTTGTTACTTCAGACCATGCATGGGGTAAGACCCACAAATCCTACCCCTTCTTAATCCCCTGATGTAACTTATCTGAGTTCGTATCCATAAAAAATAAGGCTCGTAGAAAAACGAGGTTATCAGCTCCGCTCACTCGCCTTTCAAGAGTGAAGGAATCACGCCCCTCATAAAAGAGCAAGCCCAACTCCATTGCTAAAATTGTCACCTGTGAGATCATAACTATCAGACTGTCAAGATGCCTTCAAAGAAACCTACTCAAGAGAAGCTCCTATTGATAGTGAGCATGATATGTTCAGTCAATTTAGCAAAGTCCGTCATCACTTCGCTATGAGCGGATGAAGTCCTGATACAGTTCCCTTAGAAGGTAGAGTATTTCNGAGTGTTTCGGAGATTGTGAACGAAACAAGCAATATGGCGCATCTCAGAAAGACATAAGTCAACTCGTTTACCTTCCCAGACATAAAAATTGGAAAATAATATAAAAATTCAAAAAGTTATTCATTCAAATCCAACTAAACCCTCAAAAAACTTCACCGAATCCAGTCGAATAGATGTTTGATGATTAATTTCTTCATGTCTCACTTGAATTTTTTCGTTTTAAATTAATTTTTCACTTCATGTCTCACTTGAATTTTTTCGTTTTAAATTAATTTTTCAATTTTTCGTTTTCATTTCATCATGCATGGTGATGGGCACGCGCGATGTGTGCATTCGCCGCATGCGACGTGCGCATTCACCGTATGCGACGAGTTGCTTCCCTGTCTGGACACAGCCGCTGTTGGGCAGGATCACCGAAAGAAGATATCATCTGATGGTCATCAGAGCCCAATATCAAAACTCTTCGATCCGACTAACGGGGGCTGCTTTGACACGACTGCACAGACAGAGATGTGTCAGTCTTTTTCTGAAGAAGACATTAGACGGTTAAGATGGACTTCAGTTTCAGCGCTGTGTAATGTCGCTTTTACTCCTCGGACATGATAGGATTGGCTGCCTTCCTCCACAGCCTCATATCATCTCGTGACATGGAAGGGTAGAGTTGAGTACCGATGAGGTCTAGGGACAATCGTAGAGTTTTCTTCAACTTGAAGATGTGCCGTCACCATCCCACACGTCCATTTTAAGTCGATTAACCTGCAGATCTAATTTTTGAGGAGAGCCTGCTGACTGGTCGCCGATTTAGTTGAAGCACGGGCTAACTCTGTACATCAGCTAAATCGGGGACCAGGTCCGCCCATCAGGTGTACCAGTTCTCCGATACCCCCTAATAAACACTCAAAAGCGGTCCGCTCTGAGCGTTCTGAGATGAGGTTCTCGAAAGGAAGATTGAAAATTCTCAAGATCAGACATTGACTGAGAAATCCATAAAAGCATCGTCGAAAATTCCTTTGAGTAAAAGTCAGGGGCACTGAGAATTAATGGGCTTTTCACAACTGACTAGGGTGTTGTAAATAGTAAATACGTGCATGTATGCATTATGGAAATACTCAAAAAAATACGATACAGTATCAGGACTACTCACCTTCAGAGCCTCTGGTTTCTGCGTAGCGTGGCGATGCATCTGAAAAAAAGAATGTGGTAAGGTGGTAACGTTAGGATAATGGTGGGCGGTGAGGTTACGGCAAAAAGAAACGGAGAAAACTGTGAGAACGGAGGTTAGAGCAAGAACTTCACTTCGAAGTGTCGTTGTTTAGAAATTTTGTCAGGACCTAAAAAATATAGAAACAGCAAGGTTAGTTAGACTCATTACAAAACTAAGGATGTTGAAGAATCACCTCAAGGAGTTCATCCGCCTGTGATGGCGTTTCAGTTTCCAAGGATGAACCTCCCGAACTCACGGTCAAACCAGCCCAGTGATCAGTAAAGGGTTTTTTGAAGAAACCAATTTGTTTCGTCTTCCTCCTACTGTGTTCAACCCCAAAATGCCCTGTCCTAGAGATGCATAACAAACTTTTTCCGTTACTGATCCTTTCAGTTCTTTTAGCATGCAACTGAATCAATAAATAAAAGTGTCGATCGTTTTGCCCTGAACTAATCTAAAATCTCCGCAGGATTTATTTGGCTATTCCGAGGTGAAGGAAGGAAAATAATGAGAGGCAAGAACTGCGCGGGAGGAGGGGGGTGGGTGTGGGGTTCAAGGTGGACAGGCGAGAGCTCAGCGGCGAATTGAAGCATGAAGAAAAAATAGAATCGCAAACGTGCACAGAACACAGAAATCTAATAATTAGAAAATATTTTCAACAATAGAAACTCTATTTGAAAAGCTTGGGCGAAGAAAACGGAGGTCGATTGAATTGCGGAGCTCAGTGAAGGGATGGGATGCCATTCGATCAAGTTGCTGGGCGACTGATAGGTGACTGACTGACTGACTGACTGACTCTACGATCAGTCTACATCGATGACGCTATTGATCAGGTTAGAGATCGAGGACATTCGACAAACCATCACCGAAAGTTGAAAAAATACGTCACGATAAAGTATTTATTTGAAAATCCTCAAGAATCAGTCCCCTCTTGAGATGAAACGGGTACTGAAGGCACTCAGACAATTTTTAAAGCTCTTTCTGTCATAGAATTTGTTAGAGGGATTTCAACTGCTAGCGGGATGTTCCAATCAAATTAACATCCCCAAAAAACTGAATAAGGCTGACTGACCAGGCCCCAAAGCTGGTCCTCCCACAGTACATACTTGTCGCTGCTCCTTTGGGAGAGAGTCCGTTGGAAGCTCAAGTATGCACACTTATTCTATTCAGGTAGGGAGCTTAGGGCAAGTCTGACCATTCTCGACATCCATCAACTATTGGCCTATGACTCCCAAGTCCATCGTGAAGATAGCATATAAATATATATTTCATACTACCTCCAGAACGGGCCCAGTAAGCAACTTCCTTTCAACTTTTACGGGCCCAGATAAAGCTGAGAGGATTTTCTACCGGACTCTGCCACTAAATTACGAGAGCCTTCAGCTTTCTCGTGAGAAAAGCTTGCTGGGATACCGTTCATTCCATACTACATTAACTGTCATACATTTAGTCAAAAAGAAGAAAAAAAAGAATAATGGCAGCCTTGCCCAGGAGTCAAAGCTTATGAAAGTTGCTCTGCTCGTCGAGGTATCACAGGCCACAGATGCTATCCTATCCCCAATGGTATTGACTAATCCCCTGGAACATCAAAGATCAAATCTTTCAGCCAGATTACTTAACACTAATGATGACACGAATCAACAACTCGAATGTCCGAAGCCTTTCTGGCTAAATTACCCATTTGGAGAAGTGGAACCACTGCTAATAACAGAAGACTGATGGAAATTTTCACGGAGGGTCAAGCAAATCAAGTCTGCCGATGCGATTTCTTTGCGGGGATTTTCTTCTCAGGATCTTCTATCCAATTACTTCTTTACTTAAATATTTAGGAAGCTATTCAAAATTACTTATATAAATGTGGTGAACTGTGCAGGGAAGTGATTACTGCTATGCAATGAAACTCAAATGGAATGTCGCTGCTCTCGATAAACTCTTAAGAAACCAAGATAGGACATAAATAAACAAAATAACAATCGAAAAATCCTAGAGAAAAACGCATCCAAAGAAGGAAACTGGCAAATTTCGAGTAAAATCGAGGGAGAAAAAAGAGCCGAAAGTGAAAAACAAGGAGTAGAACTGAGAAAAGGGCGAATCGGGTGGTTGTGTGCAGAAAACAAATACAAAATAGGAATTTCAGGCTGCTCTTTCGGCTTGCTTTAAAGCAATTCCTTTGAATATTAATGACACGATTTATTTCTAAGGCAGGTGGTTATGTAAAAAATGGAGCTTTGGTCCTAAATGGCTCAAGAAATCCGATTGAACTCTAGACTAGCAAGGAAAAGGAGGAGATGAGCAGCCTCGAATGAAGGAGTGGGTGAGTGGGCAGCTCTTTCTTCTGGGCTGTTCCAACTTTTCTTCAGAGCTCACGAAGAATAAAGATAACCTGGTAACGAACTTCTCCAACATATGTCCGAGCATTTGAGCAGTTTTGCACATCTTTGGCTAATCTTGTGATTGGGAGCAGGTCGAGAGGCCATACCTCCTAACAGAACAAAAGAAGTCTTGTAGTTACTAGTTGTGTAAATGCAACTAGTATATTGTTTCGCCACATTTACTCAGACGAATCACTTTGGGATCGGCTCCGCGACTCATCAGCGATTAAGAGTCAACTCCACTATAAGCCAAGGTGCAGTTGTCGAACCGGGATTGATCCTCGGACTATTCGCGTTTGAGTGCGCCGGTTGTCACTGCAGCACCGCAGCTCTTTCAAACTATTAAAGATTGTAAAAGTTGAAGGCCGAAATGCTTTTTTTCGGCCTTGCTTTTCCATGACTCGTCATCCAAGAGCCTGTCACCTGTACTTGACATTCCTCAAAATTCTCCAACTTGTCGTTAAATGTTACGTGATGTCCGAGGCTATTCCGCCCACGCTGCGTTTCATCTCAGGTCGAATCATGGCTGTTCCGGACAAAGCAAAGTGCTTGTAGCAAGAACAACACGACAGAGGTTCTCACTTCTCCCTGGGTCACCTTAGCAAGGTAAAGGACTGAGCTTTAAGGTAGGGACATCTTTTTCGAGACATCTAGGTTTCACACGGGAACAACTGTTTCGAGAAAACTAGCCAAAAGAATAGCTAAGAAAGAACAGAAGTGAATAAATGCTCGCATATCCTTGTGTAGTGTACAAAGTGGGAGAGCGTACAAAGTAGGAGCGTGATGTAGTGGCATTACAAGTACTTCTATACAAGAACTTCTAGCAGAATGAGCGCTTTCTCACAGGAGAAGGTGAAATAGAAGCTTTCTAGCAGATCGAGCGCCTTCTTACAGAAGAAGGCGAAATAGAAGCTATGTAGGAAGAGCCGGTATAAAGTAGTAACCAGTCAAGAGTGTAAATGAATCCCTGCACTCGACACATGGCGAATTTAATCGTGAACCGAGCATCACAAAATCTCCAAAGAACAGTAGATCTTGCTTTTGTCACCGTCAATCAAATTTCTTGCTAGAAAATTAATTTAATGACCGTAATATCGCTTAGGAAAGTCATTTTATCTGCATGAAAGCTCTCAGCATCGAGGAAATGGGGACGAAACATTTAGGCTGAATGAGGATGAAGGAGCAGAGCTCATCAAGACAATGCAAGCATTGCGATCGGATTCTCTGTAGGGGATTCTAGACGGAAAAACGACTGGAAGAAGGTAGTCCGCCTGATAGTTTCGCTTTCCTTCATAAAAAGGGCAATGGTAGGAAGGAACGATCGAAAATGGGAGGAACGGTAACAACACGAGGAAGAATAGTTCTTCATTCACTTGCTTATTCATTTGTTTATTCATGTGTACTCGAGGTGGGCCAAAACAAATGCGGTTGGGAGTAAGCCACAAAGAAGAATCCATCCATCAAGTTGGAGGGTGACTGCATTCAATTTCAATTTCATTCCAATTCATTTTTCACCGGTATTTTCAACCGCTCTTATCTATGGAATTTTAGGGTAATCGTAGCTTGCCAAAGCCTCGAAATAGAGGCATACCGGTAACTCATGTGAATTTGGTAGGATGGGAGCATGTTGAAGAGCTTCACGATGTACCAACAAAAAAAACAGTGACGTCCGTAACGTCTGCAGCTTTTTCAAAGTACCTTCGGACTTTTTCGATATCTTGCTATCTCTGAACTTCATCGAATCTCCTTTGAAACGACTTTTCAAACCTATTGCTATTGATGAGCTTGTGCAGTTGGTCCATCCCCTAGCCCTCTTGGCTCCTTTCGAAGTACTTCACGTCAATTTGTTGCATGATACTAATGTAACTTCGAGACCTCAGCAATGCATTTACTGCTAGAAAAACACCAATTACGATAGATTCGGTTTCTCCTTAAAACACTCAAAACACATACAGACTGTTGAGAGTGAGGAGTACTATACCATAATTTGCCAGCTGAGCTACTACTAACACGTGCAGAAAGCCTGGATGAACCTGCGAGTTCTATGCTCAGCAGCCCAACTGCATTGCAAAAAGTATGAAAAAGAAGGAATGTAGCAGAAAAAGATAACAAACATGTATGGCGTGAAGTAGGGCAGCAGCTGTAGAGTTAAAAAAGAAAGAAAAAAGGCGGTGAGCAACGAAGGCAGCTAGGTTGGCTTAAAAGTAGTAGACTGCACAGGGAGCATGAAAAAATAGAGTTAAAAAGAATCAAAATTGCAAAGTTCTGAATATGGTCTGTCCGCTGTTCGGATATGCGAACTTTTGCATTAGGTGACTGAAGTCTCAGAGATTTTGCAAAAAACTATTTTCTCCTCGAGATGTCCTGTTCGATTTCTGTAGGGGAGGGGGAAAAGTCTGATCCAAGGCTTTCAGGTTTGAGAGCTCTGATACTCTCAAACCTTGATAATCAATAGGCTGAGGTATTGAGGGGTTGTTTTCGAGGGAAAAATGAAAACTAAGAAACAAGTCTTTGGAAAGGAAATAGGTAATATCATCTCGATAGCAAATAGATAATTCAGGCAAAGACGCCGTTCAAGTGGCAAATAAATATGAAATAAACATAGAAAAACAGATACATGTAATAATAAGAATGGCGTAAAATAATATAAAAAACATTTCCAAATAACAACCAAATAAATTAAAAGATAAGTCCTCGACGAAATCCGTTGAATTACTCCAAAACGACAGAAAGCAATCATCAGAATGAACTTTGCAGACGATTTTTCACAAACATTACAAAACGGAAGAGATACAGGATTGACCCTCCGGTTGGGTGATCAATCCCGCCAGAGGGATGCGCCCTGCATTAGAGTTCCATTCAAAAGTGTAGTAGTGTTTGAGTGCGGATGTGGCCAGCGCAATGATTCGCGGTAGCCAGCCAATGTACCAATCAGTACTTTTACCCTTCCAGACAAGTCTGGTACCCACTAACCAACCTCGGAGGGATGGAAGGCTAGGTTGGCTGGGCGAGTATCGGTCTGGGATTCTATCCTCGGGCCACGCGTGTGTGATAATGCGCCGCCTGGCACTACACCACCTACGACCATTTCGAAGTTTATGTCGGCGTGATTAGAATACATTTAAATATATAAATACTAGCTTAGTGAACAAAAATCGCAATAGACTCAGATAAAATACTCATTTTTCTACATTCAATTCAATTTCTATGCAGTAATAAATACAGCAAAACACATAGCTAACGAATAAACAAGTCTTTGATGAGCTCTTCCAAATGGTAAACAACACTTCACTATATCAAAAATTTCCATGGCAACAATATAAAAGCGCCTATAGCGCAGCAAATAAACAAATAAAGTTGTAAGACTTCTTGGCGAATCATAGGGAAAGCTCTTCATAATGGCTAACAATAGTTACTCAAAACGAATTAGAAGATAGCTTTTGATTTGTTCTTAATGTCCTATTACAGGCTCTTGCAGGGGATGTGGACTTTGACCCCTATCTTTACTCTTTGGAACTAAGGGGAACTGGCGATTACCGGTGTAAAAATGGAGAGATTACCAATGAAAAGGAAAGAGGAAAAGGAAAAAGTATAAAGAAGACGATTCTATGGGAATGGTTCCAAAGAGTAGAGATAGAGGTTGAACAGTCGTAGGAAGTAAAGTGTTCTACTGGGAGAATGCTTACTTTTCGCTAGTCTGAGTCAGCCAGCTGTTTCACAAACTTCCCCCTCCCACTCGATTGCACGTACACATGACGAATTTGGCACGTGGATTTCAATGAAAACTGTTTTGTCGAGAAAAAAAAAACAAAATACAAGTATTGATCGGAACAGGTAGTACTAGCACAGTTGAGCAAGAAGGATTTTTGAGAGCACAATTTTTTTTTCAAAAAGAAAAAAAAAAGACTCAAAGCTTATCTTTGCACCCAAAGAACCCTCATATTTTCGGCTCAATTTTTTCAAAGTTTCAAATTTACAAATGAATACTCGAGGAAATTCAAAAACGATTCCATCAAATGAATCAAAAAACAGCTATGGGCCGTTGAGAGCGACGTTTAAGATGTCGATCGATTCTCCGGGGCCAGCCCTCAACACATTCCTCGCCAACAAAGCTCCGACGATGAACAAACGTCCATCCCTTTACACCGGTGTAATCCAGCCCTGGCCATTGGACAAATTCTTTATTTTCATGAAAATGCGAATATTTTAATTCAAATTCTGAAAAAAGATTTTTCCCTTTTTCCTAACGAAATTTCATTGAACCAGTACGATTTCCTAGACGGATTGTATTTGCATTTGACTTGGGAGCATCATTGAGACCTTTCAAGCCATTTATTGGGTCCAAGGGGTTCCTGCTAAATAAAAGCAAAACCCTGGAAGTTTTCTATTGTGAAAGTTATGTCAGGCTTGTATTGATTGCATTTTTTAAATTGAAAATTAAATTTGTGCGAATTTTCACCAATTTTCATCGGTCTCACTGCTCTTTATGACTAATGACTTGAGCCCATGCCATTTACTTAGGCCATTCCCAGGAAGTAATGAATGTCATTCGATCTCACCCTCAATTTTATTAGCCACCCGGATATTCGGGTGAGTTTTATCGGGGCAAAGCAAGACGGTCCAAGATGGATTGGGGAACTCCCTCCAGGGCATCTTCTAGGTTCGGAGAATTGCTGGAAAAGAACTAGGAAACCCAGTAACTCCCTATTTAGAGAAATGCATGACCGGCTTGTATTGATTGCGTTTTTCAAGTAGGAATTAATCTGTTCGATTGCAAAATTCATCAAACGAGGCTCCCAGCACATGCCCAACTTGGTAGTTCCCAGGGAGCAGTGAATACCTTTGGATTTCACCTTCGATATTGTTAGCCACCCGGATCGACTCGAATAAGGGTTATCGTGAATAACGAGTCGGGTAAGGGTTGTCGGACAAAGCAAGATTGAATGAAGATGGATCGAGGAATTCCCTCCAGGGCATTTTCTAGGTTTGGAGGATTGCTGGAAAAGAACTAGGAAACTCATTGGCTTCTTAATGAGAGAAAGGCTTGACCGGCTTGTATTGATTGCGTTTTTCAAGTGGAAATTAAGTCTGTTTGATTGCAAATTTCCATCAAACGGGGCTTCCATCGCATGCCCATAACTTGTAGTTCCCAGGTAGTAATGAATACCTTTCGACTTCATCTTCGACATTGTTAGCCACCCGGACCCATTTGGGTAGGGGTTGTCGGGTAAAGCAAGTTCGGATCAGGATGGATCGGAGAACTCCCTCCAGAGTATTTTCTAGATTCGAAGGGTTCCTGAGAAGGATCTAGGAAACCCAAAGGTTCCCTATTGAAAGAAAGGCATGAGTGGCTTGTATTGATTGCGTTTTTCAATTGGAAATAGAAGTGGAACAGTCCTTGATCCGTCTTGCGCTGTGAATGATGGACTTGGAGATTTATCGATTTTTCAAACGTCTACCTAACAAAGAAGTAAACAACAACATGCCATAGACTATCTGACATGTTTATCGGTAAGGAAAAACAAAATCGTAACTAAAACGTGCTGAATAACTAAAAAGTAAAGAGAAGGATGAAGAAAAGGAGTAAAGAAAGCAAGAAACGACGCTGCCATAGATGGGATGACTGAAATGTTGGTGTTGTGGAGCACGAAGACCGGAGCTTATCTTTCGCTTGTCTGCGCCCTCTTATCTAGACAGTGTTCGACGGTGTCCTTCTCATACAGGCAATACCTTTTCGGGTAAAGATCCCCTTCAGCTTCAGATCGATCAGTCAATCAGCAGGGTTAATTAGTACACTTATTGATACTATGAAGTAAGAGGAATGCGTAATTGAAGGGGACCCCTCTAGAGTGCTCTG
Source organism: Haemonchus placei (assembly GCA_900617895.1). NCBI lineage: Eukaryota > Metazoa > Nematoda > Chromadorea > Rhabditida > Trichostrongylidae > Haemonchus > Haemonchus placei. The sequence continues at coordinate 41,010 of UZAF01017684.1, forward strand.
CGTCTCTAGCCCCAATTGTTAGAACCAGAGAAGGATGAAACGCGCTTTGCGTGTCTATAAATGGTGCTAAAAAACGATCCCAAATCAGGAGGATGAAGTTTAAGGCCTGAGTCCCAACTAGGGAAGATCACCGGAGTGATTGAAATGATTCGAGCATGAATAGATGAGGAACTGCCCAATCGACACCACCTCACTAAGAGAGCACAGGCAAAGGAGCAAAGAGGAATGGCCCGCTGGCTATACTTTTACCCAAAGTAATTCTATCTCTGACTGTGGAGAGAACAAACATTTTCAATTTTATATTACAAAGGAGTGCTAGTGAGCGCTACCATTATGAGAGGTTGCAGACAAGCGAAAAACGAGTGGATCCAGGGAAGTTGAAAACTTCAAGGGAGAAGAGAATGGAGATGATGTGGAGGCATCGCTCGGGTATGGGAAACTAACGAAAGCTCTGTGAGGTTTAGCCGAACAAGCCTCGCTCTTAGGCTTAGGACCTTGGAAATTCGAGTGGTTCACAGACAAAATACTGATCTCAAGACGAAGTATCGGTAGGCACACAGTGTGAGGGCAGTCCACCCCCTATTTACTTATTTTCAATGGCAGATGGTGGAAAGGGGAACTTCCCATTCCCAAACGTCATCGCTAAAAGAAATAACTGCCGCTCTCAAAACTCATATAGGTCTGTCGTCACCACTCGATATATTACGCCAACCATGATGTCAGGCAACCGGTCGATTTGAAAAGAAAACGGCTGAAATACAAAAAGAAAAGAAATGCTCGGAAACAGACGGAGAGGTGAAAAAGAAGTAAAAGGAAAAAGAGAAAATGAAAAAAAGCAAATTGAAAAGAGGATTCAGAAAGGAAGGTCGTTTTGAAATGGGGAAAAACGAAAAATCATCTATCCTTAGGAGAACTGGCAGAGAACGAAGATAAAGAAGGTGAATAATGATCCTGCTACCGACGAGACTATTAGAGGCTCATGCAAGCAGCTGTGGCCAAGGAAAGAAAGGCTGTGATGGATGTGGTGAACGGAAAATGGGCGTCCGGCATCGGGACTTTCTTTTTTGCTTGTTTATGAACTATACCGAACTATCCATTATCGGGACACTGCCGTTATAATGATCCTTCATCATTTTTCTCGATCTTTTTGAGTTTTGGATATCGACCGCTCCTCTGGCCTTGAAGGAAGTCACATGCACAGTTACTAGTGAAACAGGGGACATCCATTTCATCCCTTCTATCTCTTCGTTTCACATTCGTAATGTGGTCCAGCGGACATATTATTTGTTTGGCCTCAAATCAGTCTGTAATGGTCAAACTTTGATCTTACGCCCTAATTATCCTTTTGTGGTGCACGCTGTGAGTGAATAAATAAATAAATAAATAAATAAATAAATAAATAAATAAATAAATAAACTACGGTATTGCCAATGGACTGAGTTGCCAACATTGCTGTTTACCATCGATATTTTACTTTTTCCCATTTCAATGTGTGCTCTAGACAAACTTCAAAATGTTTCCAGAGCGGAGATAGTCTAGTGGCAAGTGGCGCGCTGTCACACGCATGATACAGGTGGATCGAATCGTGGATCGACTCCTGCTAAAGCAACAAGCAACTCATCATTAGAGAGCCCGGTAATTGATGCCAATCTTTTCTGGAAGGATAGTTGCACTGTCTTCTAGATAGACGGCTGAATCATCATACGTCACATACGCATTCAAAATGTTACTAAGATCCTGAGTGGAAGTCGAATGCGGGGTGCATTCTGGAATGGGACCGATCAACGCCAAAAGGCTTCTCCTTCCACCCTCAATCCACTTTTTTAGTGGTAATGCTAATGAGACGATAAGGGTTTCTGTCATACTACGAAGGACAAGACGACGAAGGCATCCTTTGCACTTTCGATGGTTACCTTGGGTTGCGGGCTTGAATTAACTTTGACTCC
>UZAF01017685.1:0-14607 GCA_900617895.1 Haemonchus placei
GTATCCAAACAATGAAAATCCAAAATTTACCCTCACACTAGCCTATGGGCTCCTACACATGGCCTTAACCCGTTTTGATATAAGCCCACACCCGCGTTAACACTACTAGCACTCCAGAAGTAGGCAGCTCGGAATTCTCAGTTTCCCCCTTGGTTGATGATAGATTTTCACTGGCAGGACCCACACTCTGCAGTGGGTGTGCACAGGATAACTCGCCCGAGATGAAAGCGGAGGTCCCGCTCGGCCTGCACTCAGGTCTAGAGCTGCGGCAAGTGCTTCATAGACTGAGCTCTACCAAACGTACAGCTCACAAATCAATATTTTATCAATGTGTCTAGGTCCTCTGTGCGAGAAACTCTCTACGCGTTTGTGTCCGTTCATAATACGTCGCATGTAGGTAAGACAACATCCGAAGACCGCCCAAGAACAGGTGCGTGGCTTTCATTTTTTTTTATTTTTTTAATAACAAAACAGGACTCGAAATAAACCGAGCGTTCGAAAAAAAAAGGTTAAGCAGCATTCGCACGAACTTTTTTGACAGTTGACAGTGAATCTGAATTTTTGAGGGCCCTTGCCTCCAGGGCTGCAATGGTACTCACAGGGATTGATGTTCATGGAAAATATGGTTGGTTTCTCCAATGCGATTATAAAGTACCATTTAGAGGGTGTGAGCCCTTGTCCCCGAATGGCGTGTCGCGCTCGTCGCAGAAATGCGATGGTTGATTGGAGCGCGAAAAGTACGAGTCAGATTTGCGATGGATGGTTCGGTGGTATTGAATTGTCTCTATAGAACCTTTTTCCCTTATGAAACCTCACTGATCAGTGACTACCGAAGGTGATAACATGAAAACAGAAAAAAATCAAAGTAGACCAGGTAACAAAAAAGCGATCCTATCGATTAGAGAGGAGGCGAGCCATTTACGGTAATTGCAGTTCGAGACAACTAAAAAAGACTTGGCGCATGCAGCCCAACGAACGTGGGAGTTCTCAGGGAGAAATTCTGCCATCCTCATTGGAATAATGGTTCACCTTGAGATCTGAATTAATCAATGCGAGCCACTCCTAAGATCGACCACAAGGTCCATCACATAAGCGAGGGAATCCGCGACCGGGACTGGTAGCTCATAAAACTTAACTGTCGTTGATTACATATTTTTGTAGTCTGAAAGATGCGCACCGCGCCCTCGACTCCCATTCAGAATCGCAGCGCTTATCGAATGCGTATATTGCCCATACAATGCATTGTGGTGACCAGCCGGCGTACAAGTCGGTACATTTATCCTCCTAAACAAATGAGGTACCCATCAACCGAACAGGCAGAACAAATGCTAGCCAAATTCGAGAGCGACCTGAGACTGAACTAACACAACGAAGGGTACGAAGGGTTCATGGAAACGGATGGGTACCGGATGCTCTCTTTACGCTGAACAGAACGAATATCTCTGAATGATCTTGTGTATCTAGGTCGAGAAGTCAACATGATGTAGGCCTAGCTCCGAAGCAGAGGGTAAAGAAACGCATGTGTGAATATCATCCAAGGATATCGATAAAGTAGCGAAGAAGACAGAACGTCTGGCTCTGACCTCATCTTTTCGTCAATGCGGTCATTTCTTCCTCGGCACATACGGGGCCTTAGACTCTGCGCAAGCAGGATGAACATATTGCCACCGTTACTCAACGCGCTTTGGAAAGGACGATGCTTGGAATTTTCCTGTACACGTGAGTGCAAAAGGGAATCTGAAGTTTGGGGGGGGGGGGGGNGCCAAGAAAACGAAATCCAGTTGGGCCGGGCACTTCATGAGATATAGTGAGGACCGTTGGATCAGGGCGGTTACGGACTGGTTCCCTCAGGACGTCAAACGAACGCCAAGACTTGGCCAGACTTCTTCGCGGAGACTCTGAACGAAAAGTATGCTACGCATCTGTCCCTCGGGCAAGGACCATCCGCTGGACCACTTTGGCTCCCGACAGGGACGACTAGAGACGTTGCTGGCGCCCGTCCGAGGAAATCGATGACCAACGGGACTACAGATGATGCGGGTGATTATTGTTATAATTGAGTATTTTCCATAAATAGCCCGTTTACGGTGAATAACAATAGTGCCGGGAGAATGCAGCTCTTACAATGTAAGAGCCTTCAAAAAGTACTTGGTCAGGAAATCTCTGAATGTACTACAGTAGAGCCAGGTATCTAGTTTTGTAAAGTGTTTCCCTTGACGAATTTTAAACAATTTGTTGAAGCGTACATGAGCAGGTTTTTCGTGTGGAATTTCTCTACTTGAGAGACATTACACGTGTAAAAGCGTGAATATTGATTGATTGACCTCGATGAGGTTAGCCATGATTTTCGCTCGCCTAATCAGTCAATCAACCATAAAAATGATGGAAAATTTTTGCCAAAACAATCGCGGATTTGAGAAGATCTTGAGGAAAACTCGTCCAAATCAAACAAGGTCATGATGGGTTACGCCCACAAATGGGTACGAGTTGCTGATGGTCTCAAACATGTACTAGGCCACAAATTCCTAAAATCTGCTTACCTCACTTCTAGAAAGCAGTGAACCCCTCCAGCTCTCATGGGTCGATATTTCCACGTTGGTCAGTACAGTGGATAAAAGCATGGCACCTAAAAAGTACAGGTTCATGTTCGGGCCCCTTCCCAAGCCAGACGTTTTGTTTGAAACTTAGCACATTTGGGAAGATATTTATATCGTATTTTACGACAAAAATTAGCAATCAACGAAAAGTAAACAAAAACAAACAATCATTTATTCGACTATATACAGACATTTCACCGAAATTTTCAGACATTCAGATCCAAATAATATAAATAAAACAACTAATTAAGCACAAAATATAAAACAGACAACAACGGAGGGTTCACACGTTTATGGGCGAAAGTGACAATGGGTTCAGGCTCCCGTACGGATCATAAATGCGAAGACGATGGGATTCTTCTTCAGCCAAGTATCTTTTCTTCAATTGAAGGGATGTGTTTGACATGACCACGGCCTGGTAGTACCTGAAGTACTGGATGAGTAAATGGTAAAGCCAATATCTGCAGTTGATCTCATAGCATCGTTTTCGGAAATATTGAAGTAACGGAAATGCCGTTCGTAGAGAGGAGACGGAGGACGTCAGCCGAAATAACTCCCAAACAGTTTGGATCACAGAGAAAACGACTTTGAGTTAGTCTGGAGACTTACCGTACCCTACAGAAATCTCTATGATTACTGTACAATAGGAACGACCTCAATTCTTACAGTACCCTATTGTGAAGTTCCCAATGGAAATTCCTATTAACAATCTCATAGAGAATAGAATTCCACAGAGAATTAAGGCGAGGGCAATGAAAATAATAGGAAATATTCAGAAAATTTTGGATTTCCTATTTTTCGAAGAGGCATGATTTCGTTTTTTTCTCAAAATCTACTCATGAATGTTTTATTTTACCTTTTCTCTTTTCTGTAGTAGGCCAAAGCAGTGAGGTAGACGATACATAGTACTGTCGAAAGCACAAAAAGAAGAGTCACAAATATAAAGTACTGTGATTCTGAAAAAAAAGTACATTTTAGATCATCCTTCATTCCATTTTCTTTCATCCCTTTCTATTTCTATCAAACTTGCTTGGATCACCCTACAGCTCCCACATTTACTGTCTACAGTGAGACTTATAGTAGCGGTATACTGAGCAGATAGGCTGACCTCAGCCAAGCAGATTTTGCCTCAAGCAAATCCTGGCAAGCTGTTAATCCCTAGGTTGTCGGTGAATCCAAAGAAGCTAGACATCACCAAGGGTGTTGTGAAAGGTCGAAAGGTCACCAGTGACTCTACTTTCCCACTCCTCCCTATAGACCATAAGAGTGTGAGAGTGCTTTACAGTTCTCGGAAAAAGGCTATCTAGGCGTTTACCACACCCTTCAAGTGACCCCGTTTTTGCTGTTTTTGTGAAGAACTCTTGTATAAAAATAGGAAAGGATGGTAGGAAGAAACTGATTGACAGGAGAATTACCCTGAACTAAAAATTCCATTCACGGCTATGTGAAAAACGCCATCAATATGAAGTAATGAGGACCCCAAGACCTCCCTCCGCCCATTCACCAGTTACGCCCCCCCCCCCCCCCCCCCCCCCCCCCCCCTCCCCTCTCCATCCCACCCGAGTTGCGCAAGCAGAACAGGTAAGATATTTCCGATCGTGTGCTCAGTCCCCATGTCTATACTTCCAATATGACCCCAAGATTATGGCTCTAACAAAAGAATCTGCTTACCTCGAGATATTACTCCATCTGATACTTTTCTGACATTAATCGCAAAGAGAACCGTGTTTCCATTTGTGGCCAATATCTAAAACGGGACCGATTACAGTTCTACATTGTAAGATAGGAGAAGTCCAAGAAATATGTATTATAAAAATCTCAGATGACCACGATATAGGAGCAGAGAATAAACGGACTATGGGATTGAGGGCCCTTCAGATTACTGAACACCTCTCACTTGAACAGAGTTCAATCAGGATTGCGCAATGGCTTCAAGGATCTCGTCCATATGCTCAGCTTATCCACTGTCTTTAGAAGTGGTCAATGTAAGAGGGAAAAAATAACTTTTCCGAAAATACCATCACCCACCGATAGGAATATGTGAAGAGGTTGAGGTACACAACGTTCCAATGTGATTCCAGCCAGAAAAATCGAAAATATCAGAATCCATTGAGAGCAAACTGAATAGAGCAATGCCTCTTCACCTGAATGGATGATATCGTTTTTTCAATGAATAGAAAGGGCATTTGTTTGTTCAAGTCGATCCCTTGGTTCCGACAAAACAAAGCGAAATGGGCCTTAAAACCTTATGCTCCCTTCTATAATTCGAGAGATACTGTAGCTTTTAGTCTGGATTACCAAGTTTTCTCAGGTACCCTTTTTTTTCTCAAAATTCCTGTTAGAGGGTTATTACCTACTTCAAGCAGGAATTAAGGAGGAGTCGACCAAAAAACTCTAAATTTCTATGGAAAGAACCAAAAAATAATGAAAATTTACCAAAAATATCGTCGAAGATGTTCTGCTTCGCCAATGGCATCCGTCCATAGTTGTGAACAAAACAAANTTTTTTTTTTTTGATAACGAGCCAAATATTTTTCTGTGATTTTGCCACTGATCTCCAACCTCATTGACGATTACTTGAGCATATTCCTACCATTAAATTAGTTTGTTGACATAAACATCTGTTAATCAATAAAAATTAATTAATAAACCACTCATTTACTTATAAGTTAATTTGCTCATTTCATTTAATTACTATTACTTGCTTCGAAGGTATCTAAGGCAATAAGCCAACAAAATCACTCATCAAGCGCTGGCTCTACCCAAGGAAGTAGTGCTTAACATAAATTAGAGGTGTAAAAAAATATCGAGACCCTATTCACTTATATTGTTTCTAATTTTAATCAAGAATAATACTCGGGGGTAAATAACAGTAAACAGTGGTAATGTCTAATAATTTACATTGGAGACTATGTTGGTCAAACCCAAATTGATTATGCCTTTCGAAGACAAAATTGCCTTCAATCTAGCCTAGATTTTATTTTATAATTCGAATTTTCTCTTGCGAGACATAATAAATGGGAAGGATAACTATCGATTACAAAAGCGTAAAATCAATAAATATTCTAAGCTCCAGGAACTGTTAAATGAGTTGTAAAATTAACAAAAATTAAAGGAAAAATTAAGAAAAATGAGTTAGAACGATTGTAGTCAACTCACTGTAGTGAAAGGAATCCAGTCTAGTTTGATTTCGTTCGACTTCAATGTTTTCGCATGAATTCGTTTAACCGGCTGAAAAAGCAAGAGCAATNCCTTGTCAGAAAGAAAAAGGGCGAGGCTACGAACGGTCCATCAAGAACTAAGATCCTACCTCTTCAAAAGGAATAACGTACGGTGATGGCGATGTCGCTTGAGGAGTGCTGAATAGCGGTGAAGGAAATGACATTTTGGCTAACACGATGTCTCATTGGCTTATATAGCATTTCTCAGCGGCCCTTTTAGGAATCTGCTAATGGCAAGTCATCTGGTGACGACGGACTTCTTTTATCGTCGGCTCAACGCTACCTTTGATAGACCGCCTCTCAGAATGCCAATAGGTGGCAACACTTCAGCGTTGAATTCTATCCAGCTGGGTCAACCGCTACATATTTCTAACTGAAATGCCTCCCTTTCAGTAAACAAGTACATAAACAAGTAATGCGATCTAACAAGGACTCCTAAATAAATGATTGGTTGAAAAAATGAAAAAATGAGGCGACAAACGAAAATGAGCATTTTTCGAGGCTCTACAGGGACCTTCAATGACTAGAAAGGTCTGCATTATTTATGTTTTTCCTATTTTCTTAATTTATGTACACCTCCATTTTTCTTATTGCCATATTTTATCACGATGTTTCATTGAGGTTCCCAGGTTTTACAGATGAAAGAATAGGTGAGTAAATGAGTAAACAAATAAACAGCACTCTCAACTTTCAGAAAACAACAACAAAAAACGACTTTTTTTCATAATTTGCAGTAATTTATAGTAAAAATCGTTACGTCCCGAACACCTCTTACAACACCTGATTGCCCCTACCTCGTAGGAGCATCCAAAAATTCAATTTCATGGGTCTTGGTGAAGGCCCTGACTTTTGTCAAGAGTTCGTCGATCTGGGGCAACCAGGGCAAGCGCCCTTCTCGTGAAGCGTATATACAACGGGTCAACACTAGAGTAGAGGTACTCACCATATAGGCAGCAGACACAGAGAAAGAGCATTTAACTGGTTGCTGTCAGTGGGTGGCATTCGACGTTCCCATCGATCAGACCTGTCTGAAGAAATATTTCCTTGGTTATGGCGTGTCGTCTAACGCTGTGTACTCTTTTATATTAACTGTATCACACAAAATTAGTTTATGGGCTTTTCTTAGTTTGTTTATTTGTTTACCTGATACCGGAAATCTTTCCTAATATTGAACTTCACCAATGCTGAACGGGCACCCCTAGTTAAGCATCCGATGAATAGTCCCCGTATGTGTCCTCACCATGGCGTTTCTCGATCAGAAGCTCACCAAAAAAAAACTTCCCGTCTACGCATTGGTGATTTCCTGCAGATGGTACCGCCGCTGCTTCTAAATCTTGACTGACAGCCCGATGCCCAAGATTAGACCAACCGGAAGACCAGCGTTTTCGCTTCTCCGACAATGGGTCCAGTTCCGAGCTCTTTGCTTTCGCTATGGATGCTTTTTGTAGTCAGCTTGATCTTCAGAGGCTCGTGCCTTCTGCTTAGGCCTCCATGTGCTATTCTTCTGCTTCACAACCCACTGGGCTTCATCGTTCCAAAACTACGATGCTAAGCCTCCTCCCGACCATCTTGCGTCTTCTTTTGTGCACTATAGAATTACATCCATGAGTTGTTCCAAGCTTGCTGGAGCGGGCTTTAAAAATTTGGGAGACCATCCCTGAAGTCTCTGCTCGAGAGAGGAAATCATTCTCATCCTCTTGGTGAACATACCTTCAACGAAATTTCTGCCTATTCCCACCCACTCTTTTTTCTTGAGAGGTTGGTGGGCATGACTGCTATGGCAGGCCTAAACTGCGAAGTCAACCTTTCACCTAGCAACTCCTCTATCCTGTACAGTACCGAACGGTAATCTTCTTCCGAGGACATGGTCGATTTAGATTTTCCTACCTCTACTGCACTAAGTTACCTACTGAACTTAATTTTTGAACGCATGAGCCTTGTCGTAGATTCCCGTTTTAAGTTCCGTTCCCATAAGATGCGCCACACATCTGATTCCCACTCAAAATCATGAAAACTAGAATGCGCTTTGAATATATGGCCGATGAATTCAAATTTCCCCACGAGGAACAGGTTGGGCGAATAAATAATAGCCTATATTACTCCAAAAACCTGCATTTATAACGTCGACCCCATTTACATCGCTAGGTAGCATCTACCCTTCATTTCCACCTTTATTTCGCTCGAGTAGATCTGTGTGCTTTAAGTTCCTCTTTCACATATCATATTGCTATGCTTGTCAAATCATGCCATGCATCCCAATCAGCTATGTAGTATTCAGAGAGCAGGTACTGCTGAGATATTTCCTACTCTCCTTCAAAATTGGTTTTCTGCCATAAAAATCCAGTAGATGGAATACATGAAGTGTACTATTTATGCACATACCTTCAGAAACCCAACCATGTTTCTTCCCGATCTACAGATCTTCAGTGCGGCTCCCGATACCTTCAAACCGTCGCAGTCATCGTGTAGGATAGATTGCCATGATTTTTGCCGGCACTGACGACTGATAAAGGTAGTCCACACATTGAAATCGAGAGAATGGAGAAAAAATTGAAAAAATAATATTTTAAGCATATATTCTGTAATTGAAGGGAAGGGTTTTCGAAGAATTTTATGAACGAATAAGGGCCGATAGAATTTTCTGTAGTTCCCATCCCAATCAATAGTTTACTATCATTTGATTGAATATCTGGTGAAAAAATGTTTTCCACGCGAAACACTACAAGAATTACCGATGGAAAACCTATGACGAAGCAAAAATTGCAAATAGATGCATTATGAATAAATAAATAAACAAATAAATAAATAAATATAACCAACAGCTAATACGACAAATACTTTATTTTCGAGAAAGAATTGGAAACAATAATTAACTTTCGAAAATATGCAATTGAAACAGTGTGAATGAATCCCTCAACGCACAAACCTGATTGCTCCTACCAAGTAGGAGCATCCAAAAATTCAAGCCCATGGGTCTTATCGAAGGCCCTGATTTGTTTTAAGATTTCACACAACCCAATGTACTAGGGCACGCGCCCGTTTCGTGATGCGTACTCATAGCGGGTGATTGGTACGTGGAGGTTCTCATTGAGTAGGCAGCAGAGAGATAAAGAAAGAGCACCAGCTGGCTGCTGTCAGTGGGAGGCATCCCACGTACCCATCTACCAGTTCTTCCACTGGCGGTGACGTGTCGTTTAACGGCTACAAACTCCACTTATCTACAAGTTGTTCCACGCGAAATTTGATAAAGGAGCTTTCTTGTTTGTTTTCCTGTTTACTTGCTTGTTACATGCACCATAAAGAAAACATAAACATTCTCAAGTCATCAACGTAAGGTATCCTCTTGAGAAGAGGTTCTTGTGAAGCTGTCATTTGCCAAATGCCTGCCAATTGCCATGATTTCTGGGTGATTAGCAATTCATTTGTTTATTGTCATGTGTTGCTTATTTACATCAACGTTGTGTTCAACTGGGTAGAAGTTTAGCGAAGTGGCTAGAGACGCCGTTGGCACTTTTGGAAAGAGAAATCGCCTCATTTGGTTCAAGTTCCCATATCACAGGGATCGGCTGCTTTGTATTAGAGTGGACGGTAAAAGCAAAGACAAATACATATTGGCCGTAAACCACTTCTAGGAAGCTGTAAAATGGATTAATTAGTAGGACGAGGACCTTCATGGTTTCGAAAGATTGAAGGAAGCATGGCGCATCCTCTCGAGAGTGGTGTTCGATTTGCTCTACTGGTAATAGTATTGGGTAATTGACTGTTTGCAGTTTTGTACGATCGACCAGTCTGGGACCGGCTACAGTTCCCCCCCCCCCCTTTCCATAGAAATGAGCAACTCCCATCGTTGTCTATCCAAATTACGCTTCGACCAGCGTCGTTTGATGGCGCGGTTTCAATGCGCGCCGTCATCATCTAATGGCTCATTGGTTCGATTCCGCACAATGCATTCATGTGTACTCGCTGATCCCCAATGGTACAACGAGAATGTGCTGAATGCCATATAATGTCTGAGGAGTGTGTTTGTACTTCAATCATCATGGTTAAGTTCTAATGTGACCTCAGTACATTTTAGAGAAAGGGGAAACTAATGTCACCCCCCTCCCCCTTCCCAGGAAATTTTTAATTGGGGACTGACCATAAGTGTACCAACACCATCACACTCAATCTCGTATTCTCAAATCAGTCAATAAAATTCGTAAACAGAACAAAACAAACAAGTCCCCTTCCCTGAATTCAGCTACCCAAACCAACCAGTGGTGACGGGGCCAATATTATTTAATCATACTAAACATATATACCACCACGATCGACTTTCTTTTAACCTTGTCATGACTTTTCACCGATATGTATACAGCTAGATAGCAGCTACAATGACCTTTCGATAGTCTAGGCCAAGGTGGTGCAAGACCAAGTGAATCCGTGTTCTGCGCGTCGCATGCGTCGGGGTTCAAATCCCGGATTGATATCAGCCCAGACCAGCCAAGCCCTTCGGGGTCCAGTTCATTGGTACCAATAAAACGTCACTACTAAATGGGTCGAATGCAGGGCGCATAACACAAACGGGACGTACCAACGCCAAAAAACCTTTTATCCGACTTCATTTACTCATCCTCATTGCTCATACTTACCAATCAATACTTAACTAGTACTTAGAGTGGATTGCTTGCATGCGAGCAGCCAAACTCACCCCCCGAAGTCTCAAAGTCAACGTTGGGTTAGCAAAAAACGATCAGCTGGAGGACATAGCAATACCTTTCGCACCGCAAAGTCTTCCCAAACAATTGTATTAACGATACGGTAATCATAGTTACCTATCAACACTTCCAAGTAACTGCAACTGCTTACAGTGCAATAAATAATGCCCGACAGCTTCGAACAGAAGGAAGTGAACGAATTTATTCAGCACTATACAGTATCAAAGCAAAAGACATGTCATTCATTCATAACAGATAGGGGGCCGAATTTGATAGCAGACGGCGGGGAAATTGGCGAGAAATTGAATAAGGACAATGGAAAGGAACACACAAGTGTATTAAATCATAATAATAGTAATAGAAGTAAGCAAATAGAAAGGCAAAAATAAAGTAAACATCAAACATAACGAATGTGCGGCACTGTAATTACACTTTCAATAAATGTAGTAGTTTCCCAGATAAACTAATACAGACACACACAACAGTTCCCCAANTTGTGTTTCTCATGAATACCCTTATCAATCCGATCGATAATTACAGTACGATCTCAAATCTTTAGTTATATTAATTTCCTTTACAAATAGAAAAAATAGGTGTAATTAGGGGATCACAGGACCAAAAGCACCATTACTTTGCCTCAAATCTCTGCGCCAAACCGTTAACTAGAGGTTGAAGGCAATCTTGCAATGCTTACGAGCAGCTTCACAATCGATCATATGGATAAAAGCGTAGGGACAGGGCGAGAACGACTAGGGTTGGCACGGAGAATGGTCGCCATGTTCGACAGTTCCGCCCACCTCGGACGAGTTCGCTGTGGTTATACACATAAGGGTGTTGAAAGACGATTCAGTTTTCACACTGCCAAATCTCTCTCCTCAAGGAAGCAATATAGCACAGTAGATTTAAAAGCAGCTGACAAACTAAAGTTAACGCCTGGCTGTTTACCACTAGAGCAAGGTGAGCGGAACTTCTGGCTGCTTGATGGCATCACGCCCATATTTGGGCCTAATCTCCAACACCCGTAAAAATTGGCTGGGCCTCTGACTTACACGCGTACCGAAAACCGGCTTTCATATTAAGAAGGGGGTTTTTGATCACAAAACGTGTCATGATTAAATGAGACCTAATGACAGCTAATGGTTAACATCACCCCAGTGAGAATGTTGACTATTACATACACAGTCAATCAATAAACATATAATCAATCTATACTTGAAACTGCGAATTGGTATCAATTACCATCACAGGATATAACATATTATCGGCATAAAGTATATGTGAACCCCAACGCACTCGTACAGCACAGCATTAGCAATAATATAAGAGCAATACCGACAAACAGCGCACAGCTATACCCATAGAGCGATAGACTTGGCAGGGTAGCGAACGAAGACAGAAATGGAAGGGTGCGTCGCCTACAGATCAGGACAGCACTAATTCGCGAAAATACAGCAGAACCATTCGGAGGATGCTAGGTGGTCTTTTACAAGACAGATGTCCTCATGGGACAGCGTCAACATCGGACTAAAGATTTTCAAATCAGTCCAGCTCAAAACCAGCTGCCGAATATTGATGAAGAAGAAAAATACAAATATAGTTGTAAAAATAGAGATATTAGAAAATGAATGCACGAACTAGATTAGGAAAAGCACACCAAATCTTGACCCGACAGCGCGATAACTTCAGAACTACACAGAACCATGTACGAGTGCGTAGTACGATGACGACGACTACGTAGACGCTCAGAGAGATGGTGGCGGAATTGCCAACGGATCCGTGGTCGCACTTCCAGTGGTTGGAGCCTGGAAAAACTTTCAAAATGAGCGGCTGGAGTCAATCAATTCATATCCTCTCATTACGAGGAATCAAAAGTTCCCACCCAACCAACAGTTCCATAGAACAGTTCGAAAAGAGCGGTCGCAGGTAATAAACAGAACTAAGAAAGGGAAAGAGTTTATGGTTGATTCAACAGCGAACATACTAAAAAGTGCTATTTGGGACGGTTATATAGGGCTGCGTATGGCCACACCACATTAATTTCCACAACATTTTTTCCCAAAATCAACTTTGTTCCCACCGTTGAAAGGGGTAAAATCACCGTTACGGATCATAAAACCCTATATCCCACGCCAAAATAAATTTAAGTGATGCAGATTTCCCAAACAAGGAGTTCGTGGAACTTAAAACGAGCAAATTTGAAACGAGTAAACACCACCAAAAACAAAATCAATACATACCTTATCAAAGTGATTGACAATACGGGTGACTAGATGTGGATGTTGCTTCAGTATATCATCCCAACCTGGCGTTGATGTAATATATTTCGGACGTTGAAGAATGAACTGCAAGCATACAATTTGGGCAACTGGTACGTAATCGATCAGATCATTTAATGCGACTTTTCTTTATTTTCAGTCTTTCATTCATTCTCAAGTACAGGCCAGATCAAACCATAGTGATGACAAGCGTCGAAATAGTAAAGAATAAACTAAAGTGAAGCTGATTTACCTGAACTGCTCGTTCTTGTAATCGTTCCGCATTGTATAAATCGCCCAGTATCAACAATTGGCAAACATTCTCGTTTGCCAGATTCTCCACGAGGAACTTTTCACAGTGGTTCTGAAATAATGTAAGCCTTATGCCGAGATGAGCTAACCCTATTTGCTCTACTCAAAGTGGTAAGAACAAAAAAGCGCCAAATTCAGATGATTCTACAGTACCCAAGTTTTCAAGAAACAATATCTCGAAATTACAAACTGTCAGTTCCACTCACCTCATTTTCAAAGGATTAAAAAAGAAAATGAAAACAATCTGCTCACAAACCTTCAACTCCACTAGTCGATATTTATCCGCAGCGATGAGTAAATCAGTTGCAATGTCGCCAATTTCTTTTTGACAACGTCCACAGTATATATAGTAGACCAATTCATATACCACGTCATAATCCAAGTCAGAGATTTCCAACACTCCCTAGAATTCCAATGAACTAGTTTACGAGAGTGACTTACGAGTAAGATTAGGACTAAGTGCAATGCTATTTTCTCAAACAGGCAAATTCAATTAACCTACCGTGCCCTAGCCTTGCCATGCAAATAGAAAAGTTTACAGTTCAGTACAAGACCTCAAGAATTTACAAATTGAAAGTCGATGTGAAAATCACTTACGCTTTTCGTCTCGTTTGTCAATTCGTGCATCAGCATTGCTTGGAACACCGGTGATCTGAATGAAACGGGAATTCCCACAAATATTTTGCACAGCATGAAATGCATGAACGGAAAGCACTTGATTCCCACTCAGCAGCCTTCACAATCGTACTTTTATGCTCCCCTACAACTGATACGTCAACAGTATGATTTCCAAACCTGAACTAAAACAGGAACCCAAAAGTTATTGCTGTGAACATTTTCTGATGGATGGTCAAAATTGAAAGATCTGCAAAAGAAAGGGGAGGGGAGGGGGTTGTAGTGAATGTTAACATCTCAAAATATCCGAAATATAACGGCGATCGGGTCACAAAATGAACTGTCATGCTAAGGCCCTAGTCCTAAACTTCTTCCAGAATGATACGATCCATATAGTTTTTCGACCACACCCATAACGATTCGTTACATCTGGATACTGTAGTCAATTTGTGTTAGCATGACATGATAGAATTCAAAGGTGAAGAATAACTACTCCACAACAAAAGAGAACTGCAAAACTGTTCGGTCATCCTAATTTATTACTGCCGGTTAATTCCATCGAATGTTAACACTTCCACACTTTGGGTAAATCCTTTCGAAATGTAACAGGAGGTAGAAATATTTCGATTACCTTGCTGCCAGTATAGCACGATGCGCCCGAATTTCTCTTCCACCAACTCGAATCGTGAAATCCGTCAGCAGATCGTCACGGAACAGTCGCTGGTAATCTTCCACCAATTGCTGCTCGCAATTTGATGTCTGCAAAAAGTGCTTCTTGTCCTCACTTACCAGGGAGGGGTAGTCTATTTTGGAACTTTGAATTCAGACCCAGATAGATCGATAGAGTCTTGAATGCTGTTCACGAAAATGGAAATCAAAATTGCAAAATGATTCTCCTTAAAAAGTTATG